>VWPW01008097.1:14445-90353 GCA_013389825.1 Crypturellus undulatus
GCCTCCGCCGCGGGCGGCACCGCCTCCCGCGCGCGGGGCAGCCGTTAACGGCCGCCAACGGCCGCCCCGCGCTCAACGGCCGCCGTGCGGCAGCCGCTCGGTGGAGTCGTCGTCGTCGTCGTGAGGGGCTTCTCCTCGCGCCGACGAGCCTTGCAGCTCCGGAGAGGGGAGCCCGGGCAACCTCCGCGAGGGCACGGAGGGGCACGAATTGCAGTAGGTCACGGCGCCTTGTTTCAAAAAGGGACCGCAACGCTCTTCCCGAGGCACCACCTGTACCTTTGGCCAGTTCCTTCAAAATTTCTCTCCAGCCCCAGATTTCCTAGCATTCATCCCCACTGTTTCTTGTAGTTCCTTTCCCTCCTTGGAAAACTTCCGACTACTTCTGGCATCTATCATACTTTTCTGTCTCTTGGAGACTGAAGCAAAGAATGGCTTATATATTTATTTGTTAGTATCATTTTCCAGTTAACGAGCCAGCTGCAGCAAAGGAGCTGTGCAATGCGAGCAGCCCATCTCAGCCCCTCATCTCTGCAGAGAGAAAACCACGTTTCGAAGCAAACAGCAAACCCTTTCTCGCAGTAAATAGCTGCAAAGATGCCCACGTAGGGAAGCCCAGAGAAGCCTGTGGGTCGTCAGCTCCTGCTGCACGTCCTTTGGTATCCCCTCGTTGTTTGGCTTGTACTATGTGTAGGTATTCAGGAAGCTCTTTCTGCACATACACCAATTTCATCCTTTTACTGATCCCTTCTTTCATTCAGTACAAATTCCATCCATTTTCAAGGGAACATTTCATCCCTCTGGACTTCCAAGGAAATGCAGAAGAAGTCAATTAAGATTGTCAATTTAAATATACGCCTTTTAATATCCCTTGTTATTCTTTTGTTATTGTGTTATGAAAAGGCAACAAGCAGGACCACCCATTCAACCTTGCTTATGTCCTTCCCAGCTACTTTTTGGCACCATTACTTGTGTGTTCTCCATGAATCACTCCCTTCTGCTCTCCAACAGGAGTCAGCACAAGCGCACAGGCATCTCAGTATCTGACCTTCTTCTTACCAGTCCTAAAGAGCTACTTGAATCCATTTGCCTTTCTCATATGGCAAGGTCTCTTGTGATGTGTTTGCTGCTGGACTGCACAGTTAGCTTGGAGCATGTTTGCTCTGGCCTGAGATTTTCACCCATTTTTTTGGGGGTGCCTTTTGTTTATTTATCTATGAAGCTTTACCTGCTTACAGCTTGCTTTCCCTCAAGGTACTCCATGGCAGCCTTGTTTTGTGCCTTCACCTGTAGGAGAACAGTAGGATAGTCACCATTAGTTCTTATGGTGAACAGGTCTCTCCTGTTCCTGGTCTTGCCTTGCCTAGAGTAAAAGTAATCAGGTTTTGTTTACAAGCAAGCCTTCGGACTACAATTTAAAAGATATTTCCATCCTTTTCTGTGAGGAGTTCACAACCAGAGCGTGGGTGCAACCTCTTCATTCTTCCAGTTTAAAAATTCTGTTTTCTCTTTGGACCTGGTCCTGCTCCAAACAAAATCACCACCTAAAGTCCCAGTTATGTCAAAAAGAGTATGATCAAACTCCTCACAGATCTGCTTATATGTTCCTTCCTGATCTGTCCTACTCATGCTCCCACTGCTCCAGGGCCACGTAGGATAGTTGTGATGGCCATGACAGTGGAAATGCAGGAGCCAGGACTCAGGATAGGGAATGAGTGCTCTGTTTCCCTGCTCCCACCACGGCCAGCTGGTCAACCCGAGGAGATAGGGCTGGCTCAAACCCGCAATACGGAATAGCTGAACCTCTATCATTATGTCCCTTTTGCAGATGTAGAAATACACAAAGATTTCCATTATTACTACATTTGAAGACATGAGTGATTATTCTTTATATGCTTGCAGGGCTCACTAAAAGCTGCCTTTATAAAGCGAAAAAAAAAGTCTTGAAGTGCTGAAAGGGTTTTTTAGCTGAAAACTGAGAGGTGCTATACTATTATCCAAGATCTATGAGGAGAACAAGGCTGCTTTGCTGTAGACTTATAATAGCACCAATTCTCAGCATGATTTTCTTGTTGATTTCCTTGGATTATTTTATTGGTTGTTATTGCAGATGTTATGGATCCAATCAAAAAGTATTTAACAGCTCAATAAGATGCTTCCGATGGATGTGAGAATGCACTCTTCAGCTATATTCAGCTTCTCAGAACTCCTTTAGGGATAAAGCAGTATTGGGTGAATAAGTAGTGTTAGGTATTAGAGTTTATTTAGGTATTAGTACAGCTGTTTTATAGATGAAGGAACTGAGTCACCGTGGTTAAATTGCTTTACTGGTGACCAAAGAAGCAGGCCGTGGCTTTAGGCAGTACAAACCTGTACTAAGCGGCAGAGTAATTTTGTAGATTCACCTTGGTGTCCCTGTCAGTCGGGTTCTATTAGCTGTGAATTGGGTTATAAAAGGATTGTCTCTGTCAGTCTCAGAGGGGCTGAGCAGTAAATTGGAGGCCTTGTCAGGGGACACTGCTGGAAACAGTGACACCAGGCAGAAGCTGAGGTTTATGTGTTACTCACGTGAAAAGATACTTCACAGACAGGGAGGAAGGTGATGGGTGAGCCTGCATTTTATGTAGACGATGGAGGCAAGTATAGAAACTCACTGCCGAGAATCAGCGGCAGATAAAGGAAGCCCAGGAAGCCTGGCTCCCACTCCTCAACACTAATAGCAGACAGACTTCCCAGAGATGGGTAAGTGAGCATGTCTGTGAAGACTGTGTCAGAAACTATTACTGCAGTAATTTTGATCAATTGTCAGAAAGTCTTGCGGATTATGTCTTTGAAGGGAGAGAGGCAAACACCAAAATTTGGGTACCTGTCATGGAGATAATTATTTTTGTAGCTCTAGGGAGGAAAAAGGATGGGGCAAAAAAAACAAGAAAGGGAAATGAAGTACCACTCGCTTCAGGTAAGAGTGATTTTTTCAAAAAGAAAAATAGTTAACCTGAAATTCTATTTACATGACTGCAATTGATCCCACTCGGGGCAGCTGATTTGCGCAGCGTTGGTAGCACTAAGAAATTATACTGGTGATAGCACATGGTGAGGAAAGATAACAGAACTGTATCAAGGACTATATGAAAAAAATATGGTGGTTTTCCCTCTCAAGTTATTTTTGAGTAGCATGGTCATATACAAGCACAAAATATTAATGATGTGTTATAAGTGTGGCCGTAAATATATATTACATAAAGATAACATTTACAGTGCATTTATGAACCTTTGTTAAGGAAGGTTTAAAATTTTCTGCAAACTATATATAGAAATTATATAACCTGCTGCAAGCAGGATGTACCTTTTATATTAAAATGAACTTTTCAAATTATTTTGGGGAAAATTACCCAGTTTGCAAAATCACAAGAGTTAAATAAACAAAAGAAATTAAGCAAATCACAAAAGACATCATAGAGCTACTGTGGTGATGGCTTATGAGCACCCTATATCCTTTTTGTGTGGAAGTAATATTGCTGTGAGTTACAGTTCTGGTATTTCCTCTTTTATTAGACATCAGGTTATGTTACTGCAGCTTTGCTGAGCGTTGCCACAATGAGTTCAGGTCTCTCTGATGTTTTGTAGCTTGTTCCAAGAGCACAGTCATAACAAACAGAAATACAAGCCATCTTCAATCAAAGGGAAATCACTTTTTAAGGTAATGCATGCAGATCTACGCTGAAAGGGAAACCTCATTAAACCCATTGGATATAAAGGTGTTTATTTCCTCCTTCTTGTGCTTTTCTCCAGAATAATGGGAAGTAGGGGAGAGGGTAGCTCTGCCAGCCACGAAACGCTTGGTACTTGACTCTGATTCAAAAATGAGACCTACACATACATATTAACAGCATCTATCAAAACAGGAACCTCATGAGAACAGTATGTATGGCTGTATTTCAACTACTTTTTTGGGGACAGAAGAAAATTTACTCTGTAAACTGTTCCCATGTAGAGATCTGAGCAAGCTGCCAAAGTCAGGTGGATGGCAGTGTTTCTCCCATCCAGACAGCAATACTATTTAGTTGTAGACCGAACTGTACATTCAGAATTTGCTGTCTACAAAGGATTTGGAGTAAAAATCAACATATGTCAGTCTCTGTGTTGGTATAACAAATCCCAGCAAGCATACTGAGGCTAAAAAGATATTTTGCTAGTGTCAGAATTTGCCCTCTCAAAACAGAAAGACCGAAAATATGCTATAAATGGAAAGAAATACAATTCCTAGATTGCAAACAACTTGGAAACAAGGTTTCATCTCTAAAACAAAGCACAAACATCTAAGACTCCTAAATGAGACAATATTCACTAAATAAAAATATGTTCAGGAACCACAATAAATGGAAAAAAACCCACCCCTCCAACAGTGCTAAGTATGACTCTGCCTGGCATCTGGAAAAGACTCAATGCTTTTTCAATACAATTAATTCTGTAAATTCAACATCATACCTACAAGTACTATATTTGCTGCACTACAGACTTTGCAGTTGGAATGGTTTTCTTGACTGAAAATCATAGACAACGAGAGAATTATTATCTCAGGATGGTGTCTGTGGAGTTTATCTATACTGTGGTACCCAGAAAAAAAATCCAAATTAACTAACTTGAGATTTTTAAAATAAATCATTAAAGGAAACTAATGTCTCCCACGTTGAGTTGCTTATTCAGAACTGAAATTTTCTCAAGTGGTAATTGATTTTGAAAAAAAAAAAACTTGAGATACAGCTTCTTCAGTTCTGAATATGACTACGGAAGAGTTTAACAACACCACTTTGAAATTTGATTCAGATTATTATTTTAATAATCCGTAATAATGTTTCATGGAGACATCTGCATGTCGGGCTGAAGTGAGGAGCAGAACGGTGCTGAGGAGCCAGCAGCTCTGCTGTGTGCGCCTCAGGAGTCTTACTTGGGACTAGCTGCTGTGCACGGCCAGGGTCTGAAAGCCCATCCATAGCTGGAGCCCATTTTCAGCTCTGGTCCTCCAGGAGGAATGTGGGGTGCCCAACAAAGGCTGAGGATCAAGAAATGCTTCCCACGAGCATGTAGCTGGACAGAACGAAATGCTGAACTAGACGGAGCCAAGCGGCGTGTGGCTCCGCAGAAGGGTGGTCTAGGGGCACTGGTGGCCTAGAGTGACCAGGATCCTGGAGACCTGCTAAAAAGAGGGCTTGGGGATTCCCAGAGTTCCCACAAAGACCCTGATTTCCCATTCTATGAGAAAAGAACACAGAAAAGCACTCTCCATCCTGATGCCTGTGGCACTGCTCCAGATGCCATGGCGCTCGGTGCAGAAGCAAGAGGCTTTGTTCACAGCAAGCCCCGCACTCTGCTATAAAGACCAGGTTATAAAGATCACGCTGAGAACCAACCCTGACACTTTCTCCCAGCCTGTTTGCAGTGAGAAACAATAAATGACAACAGAAACACTGGATGCCTGTATGTAAGGAATATACAGCCTGCGGAATTCACTTCTGCAAGAGGTCAGTGGGATTAATGAATCTGACTGGCTCTTTTTTAAGGCTTTACATTATAAACAACATTTTCAGCTTCCTTGTGCAGGCTGGAGATACTGCAGAGCTTTGGAAATGAATTTCAGGGTTCAGGAAGGGATGTCCAGCACTGCCTGTAGTCTTGTACCTATTACCTTTATATAGATGCTGTCGTTATTGTCTTTTGGTCTTGAATCTACTTACCAGCAAAGAGAAAAGAAACAGGTAAATGACTCTTGCTATTAATTCCTTAACACAGGTCTGGCATGTGTAGCATTTTTTTTTTCCAAAGGAAAACAGCAGACTGACTTTTCCAGCAGCTTGCAGTGTAAATTAGAGAAAACTGCAGGGTACATCTGGCATGGTTCTGCTCTTTACACAGCCAGCAAGGTAGAGAAGAAAACAAACAGCCTACTGGGCGAGTCCCCAGTAGCTGCGGTTATGAGCTGTACACAAACCTAAATTATCTATCTGAGGCACAGTTGCTTTTGTGGATTCTGGTGGCTTTTGAGCAAGGCCAGGAACCTCCAGAAAGCCCAGTGGACTCTCTTTAAATTATTCACATGGATGCT
Organism: Crypturellus undulatus; assembly: GCA_013389825.1. Lineage (NCBI taxonomy): Eukaryota > Metazoa > Chordata > Aves > Tinamiformes > Tinamidae > Crypturellus > Crypturellus undulatus. Next base: position 20,546 of record VWPW01008097.1, read on the forward strand.
AGCCTAGTCCTACATGTCGCAACAGTATGAAAGGGAGAGGTGGGAAAAGCTGTCAGGAAGTGAAGGTCAGGGCAGCAAGATGCACCTTGTGTTATCTACACGTCTTGTCAGTTAGGGGTTTAAAACAAAATGCAAGAGTTAGAGTTTGTGGATGGTGTTAGAGATGTGGACATCTAGAAGAGGGTGGTTTGAAGGAGCGGGAGAAGGGGGTTACTCCATAATTTCTCCCACAGTTCTGCACAGTTTAAAAGAGGGAAAAAGATCTTGTTAAAATGTGTAAATAAAGCAAGGTCTGACATACATTACATCAGTTGTTCAAGCTGAATGATGTTTTAAAAGATGTGACTTATGCCAGTGGTTCAACTACAGCTGAAAGCAGAACAAAGTCACTGTGCTGAAGAACAAGAATAATTTCAGTGAGGTTACTGGCAGAATTATTTAAGTAGAATTAAGTGATAACTGGGGCTTTTCTCACAGTGTTTAGTCCTGATGAGAATAAGACTGATATCCTATCCGCACCGCTTATCACATTTCCTGCTTAATAGCGATGGAGCTGTCCAAAACAAGCAAACAAAAAATCATCATGAAAGTCTACTGATTGCATTTTCACGTAATGAATGCTCAGAGTTGCCAGCGGTGCTTTTGGCAAGAAAAAGAAACTTCAGGCTTCCCGGAGACTGAGAGGATAACTTTGAAACACAGACTGGGGTTCTTTCAGTGGGAAATGTTAAAATCAGATCTGTCTGCCTCTGGCTAATTCTCCCTTCTTGTAACGAAGGAAGCTTTTCACTTTCCTAGTGCAGCCACCCAGCAGAAGGAAGGACAAGCAAGGAGGTGGAGATGGAGGTCAGCTATTCGTCAAAGAGCAGCTGCCCTCTTGGCTGTCTTTTGCTCAGCTACTGAAGCTCAGCCAGTTTTGGATGAAGACAGTTTGGAAAAGAGGAAATTTGGTGGTCTGCTACCACTATACTTGAGCTAGAAGATGAACCTTCTGATTTTTGGAGTGGGTATTGGCACACAGTGCTCGTGACTGAGGTGAACCAGGTCTTGTGGGGCTGAAAAGCCGACTCTTTTATGCGGAAGGCAAAGCAGTCGTGTGAGCCACACTGAGCCCTGCTCTCTCCTTGGGCATCACTGGATTCAACCACCAACCTAAGGGCAAATGATTTCACTCATTTTCCATTGCCTTCTTACAGCTGCTTTGGAGATGTGATTGTATTAATTCAGACGGAACTATTTCTTTTCATACTTTTTTCAATGTCTTTTTTTTCCAGATAGATGCACCCTGGCTTCTAATCAGCCTATTTGTCTGATAGTGCACACCGAGCAGAAAAGTTTGCTGAATCGTTCACAAAGATCTCCCCAGGATTTTTTTTTGCCTTTTCTTTTTTAATGGGGAAATTGTTACTCATTTAGATTCCAACAGCATACCTAAAAAATTCAAATAAATCCTGCCAATATGCAGTGACTGAGCCAGCTCTGGGTAAGCATTAACAGCACAGAGCTTGCTTTGCTGAGGAAGGGTGTCTCATAGTAGGACATCTCTCCTTCTCTTAGCTATATGTCTTCAGCAGAGGCTAGGTGATGGATTAAATGTCACCAGCAGCCTTCACACTTTTCCTTTTAGCTAGTGACTCTTTGAGTGAATCACACACAGGAGGCTCATATTTGTGATGAGTAATTTGCTATTAAATTCTGTTTCATTGGTTCTCATTCATTCTATTTCAATAGTGTTTTTGCTTCCCTACAGCACACATTGCAAAACACCCTTTCAAAGACCAGGCAGAAATTATACTTAATTAAACACATAGTACGGTGATGAAAGCTATATGAAGACTGAGCATGAGTATCTTTGGAAGCTAGAAGCGTTATTCTAAAAATTATCCTTCCAATAGCAAGTTCTCTACTATTACTGGCGTCCAAAGAAGGATGTCCTTGCTTTCCAAGATAGTACATTGGAAGACTAAGCAGGCCTTGTTCCTAGATTAGGCAGGTAAGTCGAATTAGGTGTCTGAGCTCTCACCTATGACCTGGGAGAGCCCTGGGCAGAATCCATACTTGGTGGGATGTAGGCTCCTTTGGGGTGCCAATCTTGCCCCTGGTGGTTTTAGCAGAGCCTTTTAAGTCTTGTTCTAGTGCAGCATAAAATAGAAAAATATTCAAAATACTGAAAGCTTTTTATGCACTGATAATGGACTCCATACAAAGGCCGACTGGAAACCACAAAGCTTTTGTGGAAAAGGACAGAATTTTTGCTTCTTCATCCATCTGCAGATTACCTGTAATTTTTGTAACCACTCCATGGGTGCACTCTTCATTAGTATTTTTGAAAAAAAAATCTATTAATCTAACATTTTCTGGCTAACAGCAACATTAAAAAAAAAAAAACAGAACAATAATGCAATTATTTTCTCAGAGCAGTATTAGTCAGACACTCACCTTATTCACCATGGTGCTCCTCAACTATAAAGCAAGTAGGCTGTAGATCAATTAGATGATAGATGCATGTTCTTCCACCATTCTCATTTTCTTTTGCAGGCCCTTTTCAATAGTTGCATTTTAACCTCTTGGTACCCATTGCCTTTAAAGCAGAAATACAGAGGAAACAAAGCGTTTAGTTTTACTCTAAGAAAAAGCTACCCCTAGACTGAGCATGACTGTGAAGGCAAACCCTGATGAAGCCAAGAAGAGGAAAAAAGACCCTCTTCGCTCAACATATGTCTCCTCCAAGCAGGAAGCTGCATGGGAGGTGGTGGTAGTGGTGCTCGCAATGACCTTGTGGCTTAGAAACGCCTGGAAGTAGCTCCTACATCTGCCTTCGTTTGGCAGCAGCTACCAACCTCATCGCAGCTGTATTTCAGAGCTACATTTTTTCTCAGATTAGAAACCTTTCATCTGTAAGGATTGTTGTAAGAAGAATTGCTGTATATTGTAATTTCACTTTAGGAGAAGTATGTTTACTTTTTTTTCTCGATCTAGTTTTCCCACAGCTAGGTCTGAAAGTCCGGATGCCTGATGTTGGTTGTTCCCATAGCTCTAGAAAAAGCCACTTCAGGACCGTTGAAGTACTATTACCTACCACAGCCCACTCACTGGACAAACCTAATTCTACATTTATAGCTTATCTGTAAGAAAAAGGAACTATTCATCTAGGGTGTCAAATAAACAAAAATAAAGAGACGACAAAGCCAAAAGGCCTAAGAAAGACCTTGTGTTCATAGGATATTTATGTACTTTTTTCTTGTACATGTAAGCAACATCTGTCCAAATGCTCTTTTAATTCTACTGTCTAATTCAATTTACAGTAATAAAACAATTGCCGAGGAATATGAATGTATTCATATTCAGGAAGCAAATTAAGCCTGATGTAATTTTTTGATGAAAACAAACTAAACTTTTTCCCCTCAAAATAACATCCGCTAAATTGTTATGAAACAAAAGGATACCTATGTGAAAAAGAAGACAGAAAAGCTTATATTTAACACTCTCCTCTGCTCTGCATTATCCATGCTGCAAACCATTCAGTTTATTACAGCATGCAAGAAGAAATATTTTTATCTGTACAAATACTTCTCAGTTGTTCTTTCTTGCATATAGATTGCAGGCCATTAGTTACCAAATAAGAAATATTTATTCACATACACAGTATGTAGATGTGTCAAAAGGGACAGTGGAAGAGTGTGCCTAATGAGGTCACCCTAGGAGATTTATTTAGAGGCAAGCAAGTTCGATGAACAAGTTTACAGAAACTGAGGCTGCAAGAAGATACTTGTCTTTCTCCTTCTCTTCCCAGGCTGGGCTATACAGATGGCACTTATTCCATACTGCTCCACTTTGTGTTCGAAAGCTTTTAATATGCAAGTTCAAATCTATTCTATTCCAGGCGGAGCGTATTCGAGAACCTGGATCAAACTAGTCTCCGGGAAAGTGTTAGAACAACATTTGCAGCTCAACTTTTCACCACAGACCCTGGAAGCTATCTTCAGACTTACTGTGTGCAATAGGAGCTTCAGCGAGGGAGGAGTTAAGAATTGAAGATCATGCTGGAATTTAGGCATGTCCTATTTTCTTCATCATAAGGGATCTGCCTGCGGTGACACAAGGTGCTTGCGCTCTAGTAGATATGGAGTCAAGCTCCATCATTGCCTAAGCTTTATGCAGAGCAGTGGATCAGCCAGCCACCTGCCCACTAACAACTTGCTATGTCTTAAAGCTGGGGAACCCTCCATTTCAATGCTGCTTTAAGCATTTAACTTTATGTTTAAGTCTGGATATTCTTGAGGTTCACAAATTGAACAACTTTAGTCTGATTCTTCTTAGGCTAATTGCCTTGATGTCGTTGTGTGGCAATGAACTCCACATTTCACATATACTTTGTTGAAAAATACTTTTTTATCAGTTTGATAGTGTCAAGGACTTCATTTAGACCTTTGCTCTCTGTCATGAGACAGAGTGAAGAGGAGCTTCATTTTGATGAATTGCTGAATGTTTGCACTGAAAGATGCCCAACCATTTTTGCAAGTTTGGAGAAGTATGCTGCTTGTTTGAAGGAAGGCATTGTATGGGCATGAGCATGAGTCTGACTGTGCATGTGTGTGTTAATGTGTGTGTGCGAAAACAGTGCTGTGGTCCTTGCGTACACGTCATCTTCTAAGAGCAAAAGAGCAAGACTGTACCAAGACACCAACACCATGGTTCAAACGATTGGTTGTGGAATGAATCAATGGCTTAAGTCTGGAGGCTATGTATACATGTAAAATAATAAAACGACCATAACAAATGTCGTTAAACAGCCTTTCTGTTTCTCAGTTCAGCACAGTGTGCTAGGGAGCTGGAAAGAGGTAGGAGGCAACAATAGCTGGAAGACCACAAGAGAAAGGAGTTTTATCCCAAGGAAAAAGAGAGCTGGCATCTCCAAAGGTGCAGAATGAAAGAAATGAAGTAAAAGTGTGTAGCCAGGCAGAAGGGGTTATTTCATTTCTGAATATTGCACCTTCATCTCTGAAAGCTGTAAGCTCATTTTTACCATAAAATAACATTGTTGGGCTTCTGCAGAAATCTGAATACAAGCTATTAGTTGAGAGGAAACTACAGTGACAGACAGAAAAGTAATTGTTCTGAGATAGCCAATCAAAAATAAGAATAAAATGTCTGAAGAAATGGGTATTTTACAAAATTCTGGGGAATTTTTCCAGGGAAAAATCAGGTGTTTTATATTTAAAGTGGAAGGCACCTATCTTCCAAATGGAACCCAAATAACTTATAATTTCATTATGCCTCATACATTACTAATCTACAGGTGGAGAGAATGTTGGGTGACCTGGTACCATGTAGCATTTGAAGGGAAGGTAACACAGACTTCTCAACCGTGATGAACTGCAAAAAAAGGAGATAAAATATATCTGCAATTAGATTGTAACTTAGCTATAATTGAGTATGCACAAAGTAAAATGAGATCTAGTTCAATTTCTCTGAGAAAATTAGAGTTCTACTTCAAAAAATAAGTGGGAGAAAAATGCACCCTTTTGCAGATGCATTTTTATTCATTACACTTTTAACCTGCAGCTTTTAAATCATATCTGAGGAGTCCAGGGAAAACACATTAGCACCTTTCTGCAAGAGCTGTGTTTGAACACGGTTGGCTTGGGGAGAGACGAAACAAAAATTTCTAGGCTCAGTATAGACAGGGCCTGAGGGTGGTTGGCATAAGCACAAAGCCAGAATAATGATGCAAGAAAATGGAAAGAAAATGCCTTAAAAGCAGAATTCACCAGAAAGATGTGAAACAGCAAATAGGAGACAGGACCTCAGGGAGCAGCATTTAATAATTAGGTCACTGCTCAATTGCGACGCTCTTTTGTGAGCTATGAACATATTCTAAAATAGAAGTCAGAAAGCTACCAAAAGCCACTTTGCCTTGCTGTTTTGCAAACCTATCTGGATTCCCTTGATTCAGCTTTCAATATTGTAATTATCAGTCTGCCCGAGCAACTGATAAAGCAAATTGACTGTTAACTTTCAGAGTTTTTTTCTGCTCGTCTGAAGAGATGTGTTTTGGGAAGCAGGAGTTGCTTGAGAGTTTCTGAGCATCTTGCAGTGTCGCTCAGAGAAGAAATGAGTGACATAAAGCAATGTTGATGTAGCACAATGCAAATTTACCAATTGAGTTTTAAAGTACTACTTTCTACAGTTATTATTTGCCTTTCCCTGTCTCCAGGCGGCACCTGTGCTGGACTGTAAAGTATCTGTCCATGTGCTATTCTGACTTGGATTTTATAGACTCCGACAGGCAGCTCTGTCAGAAACTGCATCCAAATGTGTATTAGCTAGTAGTTACACCTGGAATCCTAAAAAGTATTTTACATTTGGAAGAGAGGAGAGCCGAGGCTGGTGCATACAACTGAAGTGCTACTACAACAGAGATGAGCAAAGAGACGTGAATGTTTTTTCTTTTTTTTTTTTTACAGATTAAATATTTCACTGGTTACAAAAAGGAAACCACGTGAGCAATACAGATGGCACAACAAGGGACTCCTTGGCATTCTTGAGGCCATCTCTAGATGGGGGAGACGGCACCTTGGAGGCAGGTGACAACAAATGTCCTGTCCAATCAGTTCTACCCAGTTAGCCGCACCAAGCAGCAAGCAAAGCTCAGCACAGGTTTGGACAGGCTGCTTTTGTTCTTTTGCCTGGTGAGCTTTGGGGGTCCCAAGGTATTTGAACCTCCTCAGGTCACTCTCTGACCCAGGCAGTTGGTTTTTAGTCAGCTGTGACTACCTGGCAGAGCTGCTGACTGAGCCATCGCGGCCTTACCAGAGCGAGCTATCCCGGCTGCCACCTTGTCCCGGGCTGCAGAAGGCCAGGATCCCACCTTTCAGCTAGGGAATTTCCATACATAGGGTATTTTCTGCTGATTTCATTAGAAACAAACTATTAAAGTTGTGAAAAAGCTTTGGTGAGCTCACTGAAACCAGAAACAGTCATTTCTAAAATCTAGTGATCTGATGTAATTTTCTAACAGGGGCAGGGCAATCCATTTTTCCTTTGAAAAGTAAGGTCCTTTCAAAGCCACAGAATTTAATATTATTTAAAAAGAAACACCCACTTCCCCCTCTTCCCACTCTAAAGCACAGAGATATCATTCCTTTCTGTACACACTCTTCCGTCTCCGTTAATGGATAGCAGCAAAATTACAAAACAACAAGCCCTAGGACAACAACATATATAATACAGACTGCAGCTAAAAAAAGTCTGCTGTGGTCATCTTATCTCACCTTCTTCTGCTGTCGTGTTTGGAGTTATCTGTATTCTTTTTTTTTCATGAGAGTGTCTCATCAAACCTTATTTGATCTAAACCTCATTTACTAGGGCCAAGAGGTGGTCACATTTTAAAAAAAAGACACTAGAGACATTTTTGTTAAATAACTTAGATCCGTTCATTTATGCTTTTATTAATTTCCAAAGCTATATCTAAACTAGTATCTAAAGTGAAGGGTAAAACACATATTAGTGAAACCTCACAGATGTATTAAAATGAGGGAAAGGAGAAAAAAAGGAGAAAAATAAGAAAGAACTTTACCAGGTAAAAAATATAGCTGGAAAATAATAAAATGATGTACCATTTATGGAATAAAATCCAATAAAAAAAACTATTCTAAATCACAAGGGGAAATAACAATCTAAGATATGTACAATCAGAAAAACATGCAAAGAAATAACAATAACATTTACAATGCAGTATAGCAAGATAAAATGGCCAGAGCAACATGTAAGGAGAATGGAATATATATATATATAATCTTTCCACAGTCATGTCTGGAAGAATAATTTCTTCATTCTATATCAGATGAAAATAAATATCTGACATGTGGGAGAGAATTCAGATCAGATCAAGAAATATATTCATCAAGGTCCAATGACTAGTTTCCAAGGAAGAAGGGAAAGACTTCAAAATATATAGTTAGATTAGGAGGCAAGTGCAGCCTGGGCAACAAAAGAACAGTATTCAAATACATAAAATTCATGAATAATGTAGAGAAAGGGACTTTCCCTGCAAATTCAAAGCAAACATTAATAAGGTGAAATTAAGAAAGAATTCAGACCAAATATTAACAATCCCTTTCCTAACAGTAAACTCCATCAGTTTCTGTAATAATCTTGCAGAAGACATTATGAAGGAAACATTACCCATTTGAAACCAGATGGAACACTAATAAATGTACAAGAGAAAATAGCCTGGAGGCAGCAGATTTGGCTGCTTTACTAATTGGTCAGAATTTACTGATATTCTCTTGCCCTCCATCAGACCCTCCACCCCTCTAAAGGGGTGTCATGAGTGTGTAGTCATTAGGATACAAGAATCTTGGTTTAAGTGATATCCACATATACACTCTGCCCACATCTTTGCTTAAAAAAAAAATGTAGACACTATTCCAGTTTCTGTGCAATGTTCCCATTGCAAATCTAGCTACCCCAAAGTTGAACTGTCCAACAGATGCTGATAGGATTTCTAAGAGTGGTAAATACAAGATTATTAGCTGGAAAGAGGAGCTGCAATGGGGCAGCTACAACACTGCCCCTCTCTTTGGGAAGATGAGCAGTTTTATGAGCTGTTTCACAACTCAGAGCTGCAGGTAAGATCTGAATTACAAATTCAGGACTAGCACCATGGCTCAGTAGCGCTGCAACTGGAAAATGCTTATTAAATTTCTTGGCATTAATGACCTGATGAGCAGTTAAAGCCCTATAGCAGAAAAAAGGTGGTTGCCGGGAGCTGACGCCTGCTTTGTTCACCTCTGCGATCCAAGACAATCTCAGTCTCAAGCTGCACTTTCCCTCCCTGCCGGCATTTCCCTGCCCGAGCTGCGAGCAGGGCCCATTTGCTCATTAACCCTTGCAAGTTCATTTCCAATATGATGTGTCCCAACACTCAGTTGCTGGTTCCTTAAACCAGCTTTCCTGTAGCTCTTGGTGAGGATACCGTGTTATTCATTAAACCTTTTATTATCATGCTGCTGGCTTTCATTGTCTAGCAGCACCCACTGTGCTAATGACAGTACAGCGCGACTTCGAATATGTAGTGTGGGAAATAATGCACTTAACGCAGGCAGGAGGGCAATTGATTGGACAGTTTAATCTACTAGTTATTCCCTTGCTACCATTAGGAAGTCAATATCATTGACTTAAAATGCCAAGACATCATTTTATGAGAAAGCTCGCCTTTGGTGGGATTTAAAGAAGCAATGAAAAGTAAAGAGAAGAGTAAAAGTAAAACAATACCTACATAAAACTTTTCCAAACCCAAGTTAGTCATGCCATGTTTTCAGGTAGGTATTGGTTTCAGGTACTGCATTTATACAGTAGAGCTGACTGTCTCTCAGCTTCATTTACAGGAAGAAATAAAATGCAATGACCTTTCATTTTTATTTCTAGATAAGCCTGAATCAGAATCCAAAATCCAAACACTCCCAAATGCTGGGAACATTTGGATCTGATAGACAAATTAGTTAGGTAGTTAAGGATAAGTTTAGATATTTGTGGAGGAGGGAAAAGAAGACTTCCAGTGTTGTTACAATGTGTGTAATCATAATATCTGCCTGGGAAGAGCGTGTATTTGAAAGGGGTGGATGACTAACAGAGAAAGAGAACAGTTAAGAAGGAATACATGAGAGAGAAGTAGAGTTGGCAAGATATTGGAGAAGGCCCTTTGATGGGTACATGTCACTTGACCTGCTGCTGGAGTCCTACATCCAGGTGAGGAGATACAGCCTGGGAAAAGCGGCAGGTGAGACATGAACTGAAGGGACGCGGGACCTGGGTGCCAGAAAGGTCCCCCTGCTGGGTAGCTGCCAAAGGGGGCTGCTACATGGTGAGAAGCTAAAAAGTGATCGCCTAGATTGAGTTGGATAAGGTTGAGTCGGATTCTTGCAACATGATCTTACTCAGCAAGGGAAACAAGCTTTTCACTTAGTGACTCACATTAAGCCCTTTACAGTTCTGCTTTTGCAAATGGATAGCCTGAGTCTGGCAGTGTGGACAGCTCTGTTCACTATGTACGAAAGAAATTATCAGAAGAGCGAATGTATGAGTCCAGCAGTGCCGCTTCTTCAGTCCTCCTTTTTTTTTCTTGGCTTTAGGCTATCCAGGAGAAGCTGGAAAAATGGGAGCAGAACCAAAAAGCAAGCTATTACCGATAGCAGGGGGGAGCTTCCCAGGAAACACTAAGAGCTGAAGAGCCATAAAAGGTTGACAGACTTGTGACTGTGACGTCCTTGCCATCTGAAGAGTGCAAGAGCGAGGTTAGCACAACTAAGCTCTAAAAGCTATTGTTCATTCGATGGGAGGAAAAAAAAAATCATGAACATCATCTGAGCACATCACTCCAGCCAAAAGTTATTCTGAGGAAATGGCTAAGTGTCATTTAGGATCCTTTGCACAACTGCAGCAAAACACTAAGACCTTTTTTAAATAAGAGAATAGATAAAAATTAACATATTCCTTGTAACAGATCTATATTTTCAAGGACATTTCTACAAAGGTCTTGGCATCTATACATGCTAAAGAGCCTGAACTTTCCCTCTAATTGTACATGTGCGTATATGGTAGAGAAAAACACTAAACTCAAAAATGACAACCTGTCGCTCTCTTTTCTCCCTCCCCTTTCTGCTTTGAGAGGGAATAGCTTTATCAGACTCCAGGGATGTCCTATCACACCTGAACACGTGAGTGCTGAGCAAGCGTGCACAAGTAGAGGTGCAGGCAGCGGCCTGGTTCTAGGCCACCATCGGCCTTGGGTGGCTGCAGCTCCTGCCCAGGAGGCCAGGATGGGCTGGGGCTCTCACCACGAAGGAGGAGATGATGCACGCATGGGTCTGCATCAAGAGCAGCACAAGTAGGAGGTTTCAGCTACAAATTTAAAACTTGGCGGGTTGTGAGAGCTGACATTTGGTAATCCAAAGACACCAAGAGAAATTACTGAAATTAGTGGGATGGCGGCCTTGGGGTTGGTGGAAATTTGAGTTGCATCTACTGTATAGAAGTTGTGACAGATAATATTTACCAGCCGGGGTGACTCATGCTGGGATCTTATCTAAAATTGGACAAATTTGTCTTTCAGTTAACCACTGACTAGGACACTAACCAGTGTCCTAGAAATGTGAGATCTGCTAATACTGAGCACCTCTGTAAAGGCGGATATTGGAGGGACAGGAGTTTGGAGCTGAGATTTACCGGGAGATTGGGCTGCATCCACACTATAGCTGGTGCTTTTATAATTATTCTTTTTTTAATAGTTAAAAACCCAGAGGCTTTTCATTCTCTCTACGAACCAGAGAAGATGTGCTGCAAAAGTCAAGAGCAAATGTGCACAAGGAAAAAGAACGCTTTAGGAACAAACCAGGGAGCTTGCTTGGATGATCCACGTCAAGAAGCTGCCACTCTGGGGACCTGAAGAGGCAAGTGCTGGTCTTCAGCGGGGTCACCCTTGGCATCAGCAGGTCTTTCCCCACCTGGCATGTGTAACTGGCAGACACAAAAAATCAAAGCCCAGTGAAAAATCATTGTAAAACACAATGTTTCTGTATGAGCTCTTGCACTGGCTACTGCAGTTGACACAGCCACGTCACCAATGGATTCTTCGTGTTAAAACCAAATCTGCTGCAGAGCAGACCCTGAAACAGGCTCCATGAAGTGAATGCCAGGCGGGATGTTTCCTGGGCACAGCAGCATCCATTCCATTTCTCTGAGAAATTATATCTCTTTTTCAGAATACAAAACCCCTCATGCAACATGAAGGTAACACAGAGTCCTCTTGGTCTGAAAAAAAAAAAAAACAAACAAAAAAACAAAACAACCCCAGAAGCAGTTACCTTGGCTAAACAGCCAGATACATCCCACTGAGCTTCAAGATACTCATAGATAGTACATCTTGCTCCTATTGGCTGGCGAACACAATAAATACATTTATTTTCAACTCTCTGATCTACTTCCCATCATGAACGCTGCCATCTGCACTAGCCGGTTCACTGCCTGCTCACTCACCAGGCCTGCCCAGCCCTTGGGGCTTCGAACGACCCTCACATTCCCAGCTGGAGAAATGACTTGTCTTCAGGAGGAAGAGGCAGAACAGCCCGCCAGTCCTGTGAGCTCTGGGGCCTTTGAAGTGTCCCCTCTAACGGGGCCACTCTCCTTTATGTCCTGGAAAGGTCCTTGTTTAACACACCAAGAGCCAGGACTCACTGCCCTGTCCAAAAAAAGACAAGTGCAGTCACACAGGAGCAGGGAAAGGTTGGAGCTGGTCAGGAAGGGCTGTAGTGAGCTGTCCTGGGCGGCTGAAGCGGGATGCTCCTTCCCCTCCATGCTGAGGCCTGCGCAGGTGGTTCCTGCTTTCCCAGCCCTGCAAAGGGTGACACAATGAAAGGGGGGACCCTTTCTGGGAGGTGGGGTGTGGACAGAGGTGCCTGCTCCACGAGGGGAGGCTCTCACCCACGGATGCTTCATGTTCAAAGACCTGAGAGCAGGCCTGGGCTCGCAGTCTTGATACATCGTGTTCGTAGGTGAAGTAAGCGGCTGGAGAAAACGAAATAAAATTCAAATCAATTATGCCGTTCAAAGTCAGTCCCCAAATTAATCCAATTACTCTGCAGCAATCTTTGCTTAATGCCTAGAAGGTAGGAAATTATTGTTAAAGCAGCGGTTTGGGAAATTAGTTGATAATGAGAATAACCAACAATGGAAGAGGCATTTCCGAAAGCAAAGTGTGGGGAGGAGAAAGTTGTCTATTATTTATCCTTCAAGAGAATTATACTGCTTAGCTATCAGAGGATAATACACTAGAACTAACCCAAGGCAGTGCTGCCTCCGGGTCTCAAAAAGGAAGAAACTTGCTTATCATTCCTTACTAAGGAAACCTCCAGCACTGTTATTATAGACATACAGCTCTTAATAATCACTCTACAGTCATCTTCTGGAACAGCTTGCCCACACAATCTTTCTACCTCTGTCAGGCAGGCTGCTAAAAGCCTATTTTTATATTTTCAAAATTTAGGCTTTAAATTAGCTTGGAACACTTGCTCAACTTCAGGGCACACTGGAGTTCTCACTGGAGGCCTGACAGACCAAAGAATAGCAAGTTCAAGCAAGAAGATAAACATTGATTTAATTAGTAGGTTTTTGTGTAGAAATAATCAGCGAGATGAACTCGGACCTCTTGAATGCACTGAGGAAGAATTGCATCTTGACAATCAAACAAGGCACGTCATTAAAAGTATTTTAAAACATCTGGCCCTGAATGGCTGAGTGATGGGTGGCAAATGCTGAGTGGAAGCTCTGCTAATTGTCCTTGACTAATTTGGCTCAAAGGCTCTATCCCAGATGGTCTTTACGGAGGCGAAAACTGACTTAAACCTAAAGGATGCTCACAGACCTTGCAAGACATCTATTTGCACCCACTGTGTTAGGGTCATCCGTATTTTGGATGCCTCTGTAAACCCAAATATCTCGGAATGCTGGTCTAGCTCTCTTGTAGGACACTCTATAGTGAGACTGATTTCTGAGCTGTAACTCTTCAAACTACATAATTCAGATCCTCCCTGCTGGAAAACAGATGCATCCTCCAGCGTCCAATCTCACATGTCAGAACATAAAGAATATATTTATAAGATTCCGTGCTCTGAAAACGCTTGGATATAATTTCTGAGACAGGATGCTCCCTCGTTAATGCTGGAAGAACCTGTTCCCAATGCTGCAGCCCACACGCTGCTCACAAGTCATTTCTTCAACTTCTTTGAGATTTCACAAAGGACTGGAATGATTCGCATTTCAGCCCCACTGGGAAATCTCATGTTGTTTACACCTCCGATGCCTCAATATCACTATTACTATTCATAATCGCTGCATTCAAAATTCTGAGTAAAATCACACGAAGCTGTGAGCTTAGCTTAAAAATCACCAGGTACCTGTTGCTACTGCGTTTTTTCACAGCACGCTCAGGTCATACTTTAAAACTTCTGTTCAAAAGCTGAAGGTGAATAAGAAAATTTTCCTTTGAGCATTTTTCCTTTGGCTGCAAATTGAAATTTTTACAGTTTCTTAACTCCAAAAACTGTTTAAAGTAGAAAATTGGCAAGTGCTGGCTTGATATCTAAAGTGTGTGTGTTGCAGGTGTTATACAGCTATCTTTAACGTATGAAACGTATGAAATTATATACTGACTATTCGAATACCTTCAAAGAAAACTGAGTGACTGTCATAATGCAAGAACTGCAAACATCAAGCCCTCGGTATCACATCAGGAGACCTTGATCAAGGAAGATATTTCCTCCTTTATGCTCTCAAGATTTCCAAATACTGCATGCTTCCATAATGCCTATCATCTATCTTGGATTAATTCTGAATTCTGCTTCTCATCCAGGAACTCATATATATAACAGCTCTCAGAGATGCTGGACAGCACGTCCTTAGCCAGTGTGACCTTGTTGTTAACTGGTGCGAGGGCTCAATAACAAGGGAGCTGGGACAGCAGGGGCAGCTGCTCCTTTGGAAGCCCTGTGGCATCATCCTGCAGCTCCCCGTGGCTCTAGGGTTATGCACAGACAACAAATAATGTCAAGGATTGGGAAAAAATATATATGTGTATTTATATATACATACCTAATACTGAGATCTGATTATAACCTGGTCCTCTCCCATATCAGCAGCATTTTCAGCATTTGTTCTGACTGATGTGTGAAAACAGCTATTCCCTCTGCATTGCTGTTTGCAGCACTGACCCTGCAGTCTCACACCAAAGCGCTGTGGCCAGAGGTTGCTCTTTTGACTATTTCAAAAATATTAACTCTGAGCAGCTGAAGGCAGCAAGCACTGCTANGTTTCAAAAATATTAACTCTGAGTAAGCAAAGAGCAGCTGAAGGCAGCAAGCACTGCTATAATAAGGTAAATGATATAAGCTGGGGAGAAAATAAGAATTACTCACAGACTTACTCTTCAGCACTTACACTGCAGCTCTGAGAGCCTCAGCCTCACAGTTCCCAAACGCAGGCAATTAAAATGGAAGTTATGTAAGGTCACACCTGAAATTAACCCATATTATGTATCGGTTTGCAAACAGATAAGCAGAGCTGCTTCCCTGTGCTGGAGGAAACGAGAAGCCTTTGCTTTAGCAGCCTGTGCACAGCCCTTGGGTTTGAGTTATGAAGACAGCAATAGACATTGGGCCCATATGTCCCCACTGAACAGTAAACAACGCACACACAGAGCACCATGTCTAGTCAGATGAGCTGCTATTTTGCCATCCTCTTTTCACTTTATGGACCAACAGCCCTCTCACCCAAGGAAATACCGTGCAACTTTTGTTCACAGCTTCAGATTTCTCCCGCTCCTGTCGTTAAAAGAATTGCAAGTTTGTAACGTGTGGACATCCATGCAGTGCTGTGATTAATCTAAGTGATACCACACGGAGAAGTGATATTTGTGTTCTGTATCTCCCACGGAAACACAGTTTGTGCCGACAGACTATTTTTGATTATAATTTTACAATCCTTACAGAATAAATCCAACATCACAAAATTTCAGTACTATATCTAATGTGTATCTCCTAGTTATTAGGAATAATTGTAGATTAAACCTTGTCCAGAAAAAATGACTGGCAGATCTATCTTTCCTTGCCTAATGCATACATTCATATTAAATGCATGCCAATCATAACCTGCATCATGAGAAGAAAGAACAACTTTCAGACTGGGGAATTTCTTTTCTCTTCAGTCCTCTAGTCCACCTGGGGCCTCTGCTTTCACCTCTTTAGCTGCCCTCTGAATTTCAAAACACAAGAGACATTTTTAAGCACAACACAGAGCCAGAAAGTGCCCTGAATTCCTGACAGAAAGAATCAGTCGAGAAGAAAAGCTTAGGCTCATCCACACAGCCAAGCTGAAATGGCATTCTCGCTGCTGAAGAAAAGGCAGCAATCAGTGAAGCGGGTAGATGGCAATTACCGTGGACACGGCTTGGGAAGACGCGCAGCCAAAGCCCTGATGCCCATTTAGAGGGGCCGCTCGTTTCTGGGTCGGCAGCTCCCGTCGGACGCCACCTGCATGACCTCGCGCTGCTGAGGGAGCACGGAGCGTCTCCATAGGCGACCCCCACAGCGGGGGGGATCCCGTGTGACCCGGGAAACGGGCCGAGAACTGGGATTCAAGGGCAGAAAGGAGAAACTGCGCAAACAAAATGGAACAGTTTTCATTCGGCGCTCAGCGTCAAGGAACAGAAAGCTTTGCTGTGGGTTGCAACTATAATATTAGGAAAGACAAAGTTGAATCATTAAAGCATTTATTTACCCAAGTACATGTTGAGCTCCCCGAGGACAAAATGCATCCACTTAATTAAAACAGAGAGCTTCCCAAGGACCATTTATAATGTCACTAAGTGACACATTTAATACTTGTGTCCTGAAAGGGTCATACATATCCATAGTGGTAAATCTGAAAATATAAGCAGCTTTTGTGACTTCTTGATATATTCCCTGCCAAAAAGTTCCAGCACTTGGTCTGAAGGCAACATGATGAGGAGGAGGTTGTTGCCTACAGGCTTTGCTGCTGACAGTTGATCAATAGCAACGGTAGGTTGTATTTGAGTGAGAACAGCTTGCCTGTTGTGAAAGAGCGACAACATCCAAAATCTGACAGACAAGGCAGGCAAACACTCTCAGGACTTAAAGATGCTGGCCCTCCTTCGTGAAGGAAAAATGAAGGGAACACAGGACTTCTTGGGATCCTGGGAATGGCTAGGACTTTTAAAAAATGTTCCTGTTGCTGCAGACATGTCCTTGCCATTCACTTTTTCAAGATTTGTTATGCTGAAAGTGGAAGGGGTAGAAGAGATAGGTCTCCCTTGTCTGTGTCCTATAGGAAATCTTAGATAAGGATGGATGTTTTGTCATTGTCTGTTAAACCTAAATGGCTTTGTGATACAATTACTGTCTATCATATCAAATATGATAAGCAATTGTCTAGGGGACGAGGATAGCGAGTTGCAGGATAACTAGAAGATTATCCTGGAAAAGAGTAAATAAAGAGGAACTCCATTTCTTTATTCTGGTTTCCTCCTGGAGGGTCACACTGACTCACCGCTCAGCAGAAGAGGGCAGCATGCAGTGAGCTGTGGCTACCCCACAGGTGCGATAGCAAAATGCACTCTTTCTACCTTTTTTTACTCTATTTCTCTCTTTCTTTTTCATTTGGTGCTCAAGATTTGCTTAGCATCTGCTCTGCCTTTAAGATTACTTCAATTCTACCCAATGACTAAATCATTCTAGCTTCTTCTTTGGGAAGAGATATTTAGAAGAATCACGTTTGCTTATACTCCACCAAATGAGGCCCTCTGTCTTGTCAGGCAACACAGTTAGGACGGAAGGCGACAAATTCCTTCTTCTTTCCACAGGAGGAGCATCCTCTGCTAAGGGAGCTCTTTGTCATGAGGGTGACTTGGCTGCATTAATGCAACAGCACGGTCTCTGAGGGCATGAAAATTACAGAGGTGAGAGATCTCCAGTGGGTTTAGACGTGTCAGTGCATTTAGGCAATGTAGAGCAGTGCAAACACATCAAACCTGTCAAACCTGCTCAGCACACACTATACAGAGCCCTGACGAAAATCAGCCCCTACCACTCCAAATAAGTGCTCTGAATATGCGGGACTTGGGATATATGAACCCCACCTCATGCCCTCGGATCACAACTCAGATCACCTCTGTACCTCCAGCAAAATGAGAAAATATTTGATACCGCATAAGCAGTAGCTGGCTGAACCAGAAACAAAGTCATGCTTTGAGCCTTGGCTTTTACATAATCTCTATTTCTCCACAGTTTTACCAGTTTTGCTTTCCTAGTGCTTGGCTTAGACTTTATCTTATCCTCTGAAAATCTCAAATGTCTCAGAACCCCCCATGACATATTAAAATACACTTAATAACTCCTCCTTGGAGGAAGAGAAGTTTGCAGGAAGCATCAGCCATCGGGTACATCATGTAACCCATCTGTAAGCCATCACAAAGAAGGGGGTCAGTACAAGAACTTGAACAGAATGTGCTCAAAGGTGGCATTCATCTCTAGGAGAAAAAAAAAAGGAAGAAAGATGGACAGGAGAAAGAAAATAATTCTTCCTAAAGTGCCAGGACAACTCTGGCTCCCAAGGACCCTGCAGAGAGCTGCCACAGCAAAAAAACAAGCAAACGAAAGCAAACAGATCGCCGTCTCTCTAGGCAGGAAGGAGGAATTGGCAACTGTGACATTCGGGTGGAGTTCTCCTGAGGAAACCCACAGCAATGGAGCAGTGTCTGCAATGAAGTCAAACTAAGTCATTTCCTAACGTAAAGCTTGGTGTACCTGGCCAGAAATAAATAGCTGATTATACCATGGCTTAGATAAAGCAGTACCCTTAAGCATGGAAAGTGGGAAAGTCTCTGGTTCAACAGCTAGGACTTCCTGCAGAAGACCAGATGTTGCTGTTACTCCCTCTCTCTACAGAGAGCAAACACGGGCCACATGGAAGCCTATCACAGCTTATGTATTTCTGTTTGCTGAAGAAAAGCAGGTCTGCCTTGCCGTGCAGGAGCCCTTCCTTGCTGTGCAGGAGCCCTTTGCTGAGTCTGTGCTCTCAGACAGAAGTGTTGGGGGTAGGAAGCAGCAGAAGACCGAACCCCAACTGACTGGATTTGGAAGACAACAAACAGGGTTCGGGCAGCAAGTCATCCAAAAGCTTCACCTTGGAGAAACCAGGGAGCCAGGAGCACAGGTGCCTCCTCCACCTCAGCCATCACAGGGCAGTTAGGAGGAGTTGTGTGACACACACACCACCCAGCTGCTCCCTGTGCTGTCATTCTTTCTTCCTTACACGTCTCCTCATTTATACCTCTTCCCTTTATATGAGAATATTGATGAAAACAGAAACAAACCTTTTTCCTTCAAGGAGAAGGATCACTGGAAGATATAGGGCCCAGTGGAGGTTCTGAAAAGCGGCTGCTCCATTTCTCTGAGAAAACCACCTGCTGGGAATCAGGCTGAAAGCCTGGCAGGACAAACCAGCCCATGAGCAACGGTGGGTTTCTCTGTTTATGTCGATGAAGAGTGGGACATTGAGGATTAACGTTTTCCTAGATGAAACAATTTCCTCCATCCATTTGAAAGTATTCACACCCACATGAAGAGGGGCAGTGCTTTCACTTACTAGTATTATTTGAACTGCTCTGTTCCTTCATGCCGGTTCACGCATCTAACACAGAGCCAGGCTAGGAGCGCCAAGGAAGATGCCAGTGGGAGTTGTCTGCCTGCCTGGAAGGAGCTCAGCCTCCCCCAGAGGGGGCGCGCGGTGCCTGGGCACTGAGGCAGCGCCCGCGCACGACAGCAGAGCACCGAGGCCCTCGCGCCCCATGGCTCCAGCGCAGCACCACCGCGGCCGCGTGCCGGGGGTGTCCTAAACCTGGAGCGATGGTGCAAGGGACAGCAACAACAACCAAGTAGCTAACGTGTTNCCAGAGGGGCCGCGCGGTGCCTGGGCACTGGGGCAGCGCCCGCACACGACAGCAGAGCACCGGGGCCCTCGCACCCCATGGCTCCAGCACAGCAGCACCGCGGCCGCGTGCCGGGGGGTGTCCTAAACCTGGAGCGATGGTGCAAGGGACAGCAACAACAACCAAGTAGCTAACGTGTTCCAGGCGGACATACGGGGAGAAGGTGACGATGGGAAAGTGTTGTGTGAAGTGACGGGATGGGGGCCACAAGGGCTGGGATGCACTGAGGAATGTAAGAACAGGAGACGGAGCAGGACAAGGCATGGAGAGCCCCGGCAGGGCGGGATAAACTTGGACTGGGCAAGGGGACAAATGAGGACTTGGGAGAGGGAGTCTGCCGAGAGCAGCAGCAAAAGATGTAATAACCAACTGGTGCACAGACCTCCGCATATTTTAAGTTTCACACCGTGTAAACATACCTTTTTTTTATGGTATCAACTTGATTGGCAGACTTACCTACACAGGAACATTTCTACTTCAAAAAATCTGTTTTAAGAACTTCTTTATGCATTTTTGCTTTTTAATTAAAAATGGTTCACAAATGTTTTCTTTTTGGATATATCTGATTTCATAATTTATGGAAGACTTGCCATGCTGGATTTTCAGCTACATGAAAAGGGCCTCTCCCTTAACAAGACCACTATAGAGTCATTCTCTGACTTGTCATCCAATGCAGTATTCACTGTAATAAAAATAGGCCGCGCAAAGTTCTCCAAGTTTGTGTGTGTGGATTTTCACACTTGCGAGAAAGTCACCTTTTCTCCAAGCAGTAGTGCCAAGGAGGAAACTTGGGACTTTTCGCCTTCTGCAGAGGATGTTACTATGTAACTGACAAGATTTGAGGGCCCGCAGCACATATGCACCAAACCTGACAGCATTTGCACGCGTGGAGTTTTTCACATCTCGGTGCTAAGTGATACCGTGCTCTCTGCTTCCCCTTCCCTCCGCCGACGCGCACAAGAGAAAAGCTTGTCCATTAGGGACAGTTTCTGCCTGCGTCGCAGGCCCGTTACATACCTGTATACAAACCTGCGACATCTTCCTGTTCACTTAAGGACTGCCTAAGGCAAACAGAGCAGGAGAAAATAAAGCTGTAGGCCTTCACGCTGGAAAGATTGCTTTTTACGCTCTAGTGTCAGGTAGCCCTCTGGCACAGCACTGCCCCAGAAGTTCAAGAGTCTGAGAGGGAATCAGGTCTTGGCTTCTGCTCCGAGAGCCCCTCCTGACAGCAGGTCCCTCATAACTTTCCTGTGCAACATCCTAATGTGCAGAAGTACATGAGATAGGAAAGAAGACAGGAAAAACAAACAAGTTGCATTAGCTTGTTCTTATGGTTGTTAAACTACACTTGGAACAGCAAGCCAAAGGATAGGGGTCATTTTTATGGAGTCTAACAGCTATTTCATAAAGCACATTGGTTGGTTTTCTAGGATACTTCTGCATCTCAAAAACAAGCGTAAGTCAGTGGGAGTGAGTGACAACCTGATACGTTGAAGGACTTCGTGCAGGCAGGGTAGCCAGGGCACTTAATATAACATCTCTGCATTCCCAGCTCCCATTTCTCTCTCACGCCCCAGCACAGTGTGGTGTCGGGCTTACGGCCACGGCCACCCGCACAAACACGGTGCTGCTCTTAATGGGAGGGCAGGCGGGATGCCCCTGGACGGAGCCAGCCGCAAGCAGTGCGTCAGCGCCCGCCACAAACCACCTCCCCGACCCACCGTCCACAGGCGTTGCCCATCCTGGGGGCCTGGGCTCACGCACAGGATGGGGCACGCCGACACAGGCGGCTCTCGCGGCCTGCCAGAGAGTCGGGTTCACTCCGGGCTCCAGCCCGCATGGGCTCTGGCAGAGGGTCCATCACTTCCAGGACTCCTCGCTGACACGCCAGTGGTGCCGGCACCTGCGGCACCGCAGCAACCCCTGAGGCTGACATTATTGCAGAGTATTCCAGTTAGCTGTAGCACAGGAAAACAAAGCACATAACCCCCACCCGGCCTCTTAACTCTGACTTGCAAGGAATCATCCTCCGATACTTGAGGAGGCAGCAGGAGCAGTTGCTCACATTTTTTTTCATTTCCCTTTTTTCAAAGATGCATATTCTCTCTTTTGCCACAGTCCACCCAGTTCGCAGAGGCCTGGCTTGCTCACTGGAGACCTGCAGCGCACAGGGCGCTGCCGGTTTCACCCGTGTGCAGAGCCGGTCGGCTAAACATTTCCTCACAGTGAAAGGCTCCTCTTGTGTCATGGGGGCAGAGCTGGCACGCTGGGGAGGAAGACCCTAAGACTCGCATATTATCTCAGATAATCTTCCCCTTTTTTTTTTTTTGCCTTTATGAAACATGAAAGGCTGGTCTGGCTTTTGTCAACCAGTTGAGATTCCACTACAAATCCTCTCTGTTTTACTAATAGGTGACAATACTAAGTATTTCAGCAGAAGAAACTATATAGAAGAAATTACAGTGCTAGTCTCAAAAGTTCAATGCCACAGCAATAACTCACAATATACTTTGGCAACACCTTGGAGCTCTGTCAAAGAGATACTAGAAAATGTCAGAATTCAATAGCCAAATGTCAAAGAAAAGGCATTTTTAAGCCAACGTTTCTCTTCTTGGGCTCAGGCACCTGCTGAAATTCTGCAGCTGCTTCCAATATTTCTTTTTTTTCCCCACACAGAGCAAAGGAAGGATAATAAGGAAAGGCGTCTTGTGTTCCATAGGAGCAAATGAACTGCTGGGGCTGACTCTTGTGATGCAGGAAAGGGAAACCAAAACTTACAAAATGGGTTTTTATTAAATGAAAGAAAATCTGTTTTGTGGGTCAAATATGAAATAGAATATACAAAAACTTTACATCAGGTCTCTTGTCAAAGAAATTAAATCCTATCTAGACTGAAGTAGCACTCATTCTTTCCAAGAACAACACAAATGGGTGAGTATCCTTCTTCCGGCAGCACGGGATCACACAGTGTGCTGTGCTAAATTTCCAGCTTATGGAGAAGAAAAGTTAAAAACCTAAACTGTTTCCCAAACAACCCAGCTATTCCACAAAGAAACTTAAAAACATGAGTTTTGATCATTATGTATTCTCTTAGAAGCAGATGACAGGTAAAGTCAAGTGCAGAGTTCACAAAGCTTGCATATCACATTCTCTGTTTCTATACAAATATAAATTGTTCTTTTTTTAATTTTAAAAATCCTTTTATATTTGACAGTATTTATTTGTGGAAAAGGATGACCAGATGATCAGGTTCCTGCTGTGATACCCAAACAATTCCATCTCTTTTATCTCCTTCTCTCTTTTGAAGACTGTTACTCCTAAACCACAGACTGCAATATTAAAAAAAAAAAAAAACTTGCTTTTTTTTTCACAAATCTTTGCATTACTGTGCTGTGTATGAAGGTTCTGCAGAGCTCATAACATGTCTTTGGCATAGCACACCACGTTCCATTTAATACTTTTTTTTCTTTTAAAAAAGTATATTTTCCTTTAGTAAAACACCTTAAAAACATCTACTTCTGGTTTTGTAAAATAATGTGTCACCTCTTGTGTTGCTTTGCAAAATATACACACGCATTTTGGAAAAACATTGAGAACTGACAAAAGGGAGTCATCTGAAGTCTGATCTGTTTATGGGAAGTAAAACATAATTACAAATCCGCTCTTCTGTACGAATGTCACATGAAGTCATTCAGTTCGGCTTCAAGTGCTGCTGCCATTTCATCTGCTTCAGAGCTGCTTCCTTCCTCGTCCTCGTTACTCGATTCCTTACTGGATTCACTGGCAGCATCATCTTCCTCCAGCTTGCGCTTGTGACCCCTGAGGGAGCAAACAGAGATAAAGGCTGTGAACAGAGGTATCCGGCTGCTCTTTATCACAGATTCTGCTCTCCTACTCTATTTCTCCTATTCTTTGATAGGAGAAAACAACCTGGAGCCCTTAAAGGTCTCTTAACTTGTTTTTTTCAGATCTAGACAAAAAAAACAAGACACTTTTAAATGAACTGCACACACACACACGCGCCTGATTTTTTAATTGCTGTTATGTACTGGCAGCTGTGGGTACAAAAAACAAAGTGCTGTTAATTTATTGTTCCCATTCTTCTGAACAAGGGATCAAAATGAAGTATAACACTATTTGAAAAATGAGTTATTTCACTTTCTTCTGATATTCTAAACAAAAAAAAACCTGTCACATCAATACTAGGAATGGAATTATCAAAGTACATTATACTTTTATAATACTTTGAAATTCAAAAATTTCCTTTTTAAAAAAAGGAAAATAAAACCTTAATTGATAACCTAATCAAGACTCATGAATATACTAACCAAGGAGTAAAATGAACAAATAAAACTGAATTGTGTTGGTCTTACAGGAGACACGGGGCAGCAGGTATATGTTTTAACAGCGAAGAATAAAATGAGCAAAACCTAATCTGTCTAAGAATATATGGACTATAAAGTCACGAGGATCACTGCAAATGCCAACTGCTTGACCGCTCTGGGCAGCATCTCTGTGAAGTCTGAAAGGGGGCAGAACAGGTGAACCTATTTACCCATCCTTCAGATCACTGACATGAGGAGATCTGTTAATATCATTTCTAATTTTCCACCTAGGGGTTAGAGGAGGGTGAGATCCTCTTCCTGCGAGAGCACTGCACAACCTTGCAACCTGCATCAACGCCCTGCAGGTCTCTGCACCATCCCCCAGATTCCCGTGCTGTCCAGCGCAGGGGCTCTCCTCCTTCCCGTGCACGTAACAGACCACTGCTCGTTTTGTCGCTTTGCATTAGTACTGCCTCTTGAAGGACAAAATTCTGGCTGTCTCCAGAGAATTATGCACAGTTTGAACAGGCAACTGATGTGCACCGTGTTCCTGGTTGCAAAACATTTCCAAGGAATATCTAATGCTCCAACTGGGGCATATCCATAAGCAAAAAGGGAATTTTATATCAGAAAAATACTTCTGAGGCAAAAGTTGAGACTTTGCACTGCACTGAATTCTTAAAGATTTGTAGAAAGGCCTTAAAAAAATCCATCCTTGATCATTTGATCAATATTCAAATAGGGAAAGATGTGCAAAGTGGATACCACCTAGATAAACTGTCCTTTCCACTGTTAGATGGGGTTTCATTAAAATAGAGTGGATACACAATTACATGAATGAAAGATTAATAAAATGATATTTTATCTTTTGGCTAAAAGGTTAAAGAATAATTAGATACCTTTACTTGTACAAGTGTAGAGAAGTAGCATAGAGCAACGAAGACTTCTGATAAATACAGACTTGAACTGTGTGTATCCAGAACAGTAAAGATGAAAACTCAAAATTCTCGAGCTTCTAACCAAAACTGAAGCACAAGGCAATTCTATTTAGACAGAAACATCTTTGCTGCTATTTCCCCAGAAATATTAATCTCAGAAAACCAGCTTGCTTGGTCTGTAGACGGTTGTGACATCTGAACACCCCTCAGTTTCTCAAGGAGACTGACAAGATAGGGGTGAAGTCAGAAGCTGAGTCTGAGTCACAACATTAAGAGGACAGTGCTGCACTGACCCGCTTTTCTTTTGTGGTGCCTCAGTAGGACCAAAAGATTCTTCGCTGCCGCTTTGCTGATTAACTCCCTCCCAAGGTGAGACCTTTTTTTGTCTCTCTCTTTCAGCAGAAGGTGGCAGGAATAATATTCTTGAGAGGTAAGGCTGAAATCCTAACACTCAAATTGGGGGCAAAATATCAAACACAGGGGAAAAACGAAGGCATTTCAAGGCACAGGTGGGAATGTTTTGCTACCTAACCTCAAATGTGGCCTGCTGAGGGAGTTACAGTGCACTAAATGCAGCTTAACACACATCAAAAAGCAATTCCTCAGATATACGAGTGCTTTCCATGCGGCTAACATGAGCACGCCGGTCAGGCAGGAAGCACTCAGATTAAAAAATGCCGAATAGGAAGAAATTTTAGCACATTGCCATTAACAACTACACAAATGAACAGTGAGCTTCACTCGCTCACTTCATGATTATTTCGGCTTTTAGAGATAGAGCAGTCTTTTAGTCATTAATGATACTATTAGCTACAGAAAAGCTGGAAATTAAAGAAAGCTGCAAGAGTTTTACTTAGCGTAAGAAGAAAAAAGTTGTGCTCACTTTGAATTGACTGAGTAGTGGATGAGGACTACACACTTAGCAATAACCAAGAAATAAAGGAAGAATTTATAGTACATTGGTCACAGTTAAAACATTCCTGTGCATCTCTCCACACCAATTTTTGTACACATGTACATATACATAAAAAAAATTATATATGTTTTGTAACATTACATCTGTTCAAACCTGTAATTATATATCTACTGAAAAATAAACTCAACAATCTCCCAGCAATATTGAACATAAACAAAACTGCAGGTTATGTGCTGCAGGACCAGCAGCCTTTTAGAATCAGCCCAGATACTGTAATTTTACAGATACCTGAATCTATAATAAAGATTTGATGGAAAAAAGATCTGTGAAGAAACATGCATCTCAAAGTCAGTTCATTATTTCCTAGTGAGAAACTATTCATATACTAAGCAATTAAACCAAAGACTAACAAGAAAGATTAATTTCTGCAACAAAACCACCTTTTTATATAAAGCTACTCCACAGCAATCAAACTTCAGCAAGACTAATCCACAACATACATGGTCTCAAATTACTTAGCATAACTAGGTAATGAAAGACTGGGACTCTACTCTACAAAAAGACGTTCTGAAAAACTTTCAGGGACAATTCTGACATATTTCTGTCTTGCGCTCAGTTGTACTGACCAGGACTTTTGGAAATGTGAAAGATGAACCGCAGTCCATTTTGTCAACCCTTGTTCTTTTGAAAAGCATGTAATGACAGTGCTATTCCACCGCACTATGGAGACTTCTGTACTTACTCAAAGGAAAAGACATCAAAAGCAACAAAAAAGAAAACTCAACAAGACACTGTCTTCTGCTATAAAAAATGAAAAACCTTTTGAGAATGTATTGTTCTCCTTAAGATACAAAGATCTTTCAGGTACTTTACAGACAGTCAGAAAGTGTTTAAATGAGTGTTATGAAATCAAATGCAAACCTAATGCTGATAGAAGGATGCAGAAAGAACATCGGTAAAATAAGGCTGTGTTTTTTACTTGCAGAGTCAGAAAAGACAGATAACACCACCTGAACTGCTATCTTCAGAGAAAAACAGCACATCCCCATGGCAGTAAAATTGTTATTAACATAATTATTTTAAATGTGTATTTTCTCCCATATTCTGTACACACTCCTAGTTATTTCAAGTTTCCAAGTGTGTACAAATTGAAAAGGCCAAAAGCAGAGTTTCTTCTTAATATTTAGACAAAATGATTCAGCAGTATAATATTGTAGACATCCATCCATCCACACCACAGATTTCCTTCTCAGGGTCCAATGTTCATCACAAATGCTCTGAGATTGTAATTCTAAGGCCCCTCCCCCCTTTTTAAAGACAAGAATGATACCCATTAGGAGTAGTATTCTTATTTAAAAGAAAAATGTGTTTTAAAAATATAGAGATTTAAATAAATTATTGGTAATGGCAAATTAAATCATCCTGATATTAAAAGTAAAAGCACTTGTAAGTACACACGTAGAAAGGTTATTTTTAGGAAAAACTTATATTTGCAATGGTAAAGAGAAACCCACTGAGCAGTGTCCATCTGAAGCCACAAGAGCAGAAGACACATTACAGAGTTGCAACAGAGCGCAGTTGAGGCATGTGACAAACAAAACAGGGAAAAATGCTTTAAATCAAGGTTTATTCAGCTCTAGATCTGCTAAAATGAATCACTAGATTATGACTACAAAGAATAACTGTGAGTTGAATAAAAACTCCACTCTTGCTCTTTCATTTATATTTAGTTGACTGACAGAGCTACAAAGAAGAGAACTGTGAAAATGGTCCAGTATTTGTCACTTCTACTATTTTAAGGTTTTAATTTACAATTCACTGAAAATAAATAATGCTCGGGAGGAAAAAATTGCTATTAATTGGAAAGCAGATTGTCAGGTCTGTTTTAAATCTAAATGATGGCTTTTTCAGAAATACAATGCTGTATTAGCATAGAAACATCCAGTAAGCAAAAGAACTAAAAGTGACATGTATTTCCAACCATTTTCCTTTTTAAACAACCACTTCAGAAATCTGCAGCAAATACATACAAGAAATTATTACTTATACCTTAAATTCAAAATCCTCACAGACGCCACCCCACTCTGCTGAGACAGAAACTTCTAAATCCCTGCAAATTGGCTTGTTTTTCTTCCAGACTTCTCCAGCAAGAAGAAGTGGAGTCCAAGTGGAGTCCACGTGTTTGATCTTTTCTGAACGGGCAACCCGCAGCTTTGACTGCAGAAGGCCGGGCTTGCGGCCGGTTGTTTCTGAGTGGGAACGCCCGCGGCGGCCGCGCGCCGGGCCTGACAGCGAGGCTGCTCAGGCACCCCGGCCGGGAAGCAGGGCCTCGCTCTATCAGATTTACAAGGCTCGGGGGGCTGCGTGGGAGGGCTGGCAGTTTGTCTCCCACGTGTGTTTACTCATAGGAAGGAAGAACAACTGAGGAAGAGCTTCTTTCCTGTGAGGGGGACAGAGCCCTGGAACAGGCTGCCCGGAGAGGCTGTGGAGGCTCCTGCTCTGGAGACCTTCCAAACCCGCCTGGATGCCACCCTGTGCCACGTGCTCTCGGTGCCCCTGTTGGAGCAGGGGGTTGGACTAGACGCTCTCTGGAGGTCCCTTCCAACCCCAACCACTCTGTGACTCCGTGACTCCATAACAGCAGCGGCAGCAGCCGGAAGGCGAACGTCGCGGCTGGGGGGGGGCACCGGGCCATGCAGAGCGCCTCGACCCACCTTCATGCAAACGGCCCCGCAGGAACAAACTGATTCCAGCTGCCGACTCGCGCGGCAGTGCTGGGAAGCGCAGGCCAGCAAAACGGGATCTACCTGCATCCTACTGCAGCCGCATTTAAATTGTCTTGTGGCTTTGCAACTTGCTGCTTTAAAGCTCAGAGCACCTGGACACTGTTCTAATGGTGAAAAAAATGTCTGAAAACCTTTAAAATGGTTTAAAAAAGCAGCTTTGTAGATCTCTGAAATATATACTCTGTTGTATATCAAAACCAAAAACACTTAAAGTGTTTTTGAAGTCAGAAAGTTGCAAAAAAAAAAAAAGAAATCCCCAAATTAATACAATGTGCCAATGATACTATTCTGTAGATTTTGCTAAAATATCTCACTGAACAAGGTTGCATTTTTAAAAAATTTAGAGCAACAGAAAAGTTTGATAACCAGCTCCCTTTCCCACCAGCTAATTGAAAATCATTATTTCTTGCCTGGCATATTTAAAAAAAAGCACATAGCAATAAAGCTTTAAAATTAAAGACTATTAATTTTCAGTGCACTGCAGTAATAATTACATTGGATACAGCAACTGAAAAGCTGAATCTATGATTTTGTTTGTACTGCTAAATCGCAGATAGGTAAACTATGCCTCTAAAATATTACTAGTCATTTTATTACCTTTATGTTGTGTCAAAATAATTATGCGAATGCTATAAGAAAACATGCAATATTGAATGTTTCTTCAGAAGGAAAATGTGACACTGGCAGTTTTATATCCTATAACAAGTGATCCTGTCACTAATGTTGTTGTGGAAGACAACAGAAAATTAAATATCCTTGTCAATATGTGGAACGCCAGGCTGTTAACTGACACTTTCGTAATGGAAAAATGTACAGGTGCATTCTGGCATATAATCTCTTTATTCTAATTTAAACAGATACAAGTACAATGACCTGTTCTCCTTTCCTGGACACCCACCCTTTCCTTCTTCTAGACTAATGCATCTGAAATAACCTCCCAATAGGGGAGTTAGGTGGTATTCAGACAAAAAAACCCACATGTCAATCAAGAAGAATATATATATTTTTAAAGCTAAACCAGACCTTTTCTGTTTGAATCAACTTTGTTCTCCAGCCTCATCTACTTTACAAATATTACCCATCCTAAGACCAAATGTCAGCAACTTGTGCCGTTAAACTGGTACTGGAAATAATCTGTATGTGTGCACAAACATACCAAGCCTAGAGAATTTAACCACAGTTTTGAAGATCCAGCTTTGTGTTCTAGCAAAACCTCTACAAATATCCAATTTAACCTGTGCCCTCTCAATAACAGTAATCAAATCCTATGTAATATGCCTCAAAAGAGGCTTAAGGGAAGTTTCTTGTTGATCAAAGAAGGCCAGAGCACTGGCATTGTCATCTATGTGCATTCTTCAAGCCACTCACCATTTGTAGCCTCTGGGATGAGGTCATGACCTGCACTACTCCTTTAGGCCACCTGCTAAGTCCATAACAGTGCAAACCTCTGAACATCTCTCACACTCCTGCCCAGCACCTGCAATTGTGGCTAGGTAATTTGTAGCCCATAGAGATTTTGGATAGCTCTGAGAAGCCATAATGGGAGAAACCAAAGATCAATCGAAAACAGAGGAAGCTTGAAGCCTTCACTGGTGCTTTCAGATACTCCACAGCAGCTCTACTTGGCTCTGGCTTGAAAACGTCCATTGAAAGCTGTATCACCTGCTTTCTGTAAACAGCAAGCAATGTAGTAGATAGTATTAGATACCGGCAAAGATTAATGTTCCCTGTTTATGTCTAATCACTAGATATCTAAATATCAGTGAATACACTTTTCTTTTAATAAAAATTTTAAGATGAAAAATGTAAAGATTTAGTGAGAAAATTATAAGTATGAAAACATACATTACATTAACAATTCAGAAAACAAAATGCATCTGATTTCTCTTGAAAAAGTCAAATATCCGTCTTTTCTTTGTGTCAACATAACTGAGCACAGGCAAAGTAATGATTAGAATCCACCTCCTTTTCAACCTTGTTAATATCATCCAAACACTAAGAATAATGTTCAAGAGAAAATTAATTTATCTTACTACAACTAAAGATGTAATAAAGCTTATAACACTGCTGGGCTAGTATGGAGGCTGGAAATAGAATCTGGTATCGCTGGCTTAAATAATCATTTTATGGATTTCACAAAAGCTGTATAACAGCGCAGAGGCTTGTGCATTTCAACGTGGAAACTGTGGTTTGCCATCAAATCCATCAAACGGATTCTGAATATGGCATAATGAAGCATGTGTGTTCAAGGAAGGTTAACAGTTTCCTCTACGCTTTCCCTGATGTGCTAAGCCCAGTTTTCCTGGGCACTTTCTAACATGAGCAAAGTAGAGGTACCTTGTGGCTGGGGGCTGGAATGGCTATTTGCTATAGTTTCATTGCTGATGCAGGGTTATGGCTTGGTACCTACGTTCATGAATTATTTCTCTTCCTATACTAATTGTCAAAATAACTTTCTTTGAAGAGCCACCTTTATGCACCTTTTGCCACACACTGACTTCTATTGCACAAATATGGACAAACATTGAAAAATGAGATTTACCTCAATTTGAATAATTTCCTAATTTGTGATGTACCAACTGGAGACCACACAATACAGTTATTGAGAAACCCGTTCCAGGGCACCTGCTAAGAACTGCTCTTATTAAAGGTTGTGCATTTGTTCCACCGTTAAATCAACATTCATAAAAGTATTCTTAATTCACTTATATCTATTTTCTCTGACTACAAGACACAAGAAAAGTTGACTAATCTTAAATTGATAAATAGAGTACAGATTTAAAAAATCATTTATAAAATTCTATCTCAAACTGCATCTCAAGCAGTTAACATTTTTTTGTTATTCATAAAAAATTTAATTAGCACATTTGTATCTCTCTAGATAATGAAAGGAACAACCTTGGAATACAAAGGTATTTTGAAGGAATTTGAGGAAAATCTCTCTCTAGAAGATATCTGTACATACAGGAAGAACATAGAGAAAAAGAAAGAAACTACTGTCTTTATCTGCTTGTATGTAGATGCCTGTAGATCTCTAATCCTACACAGAATATGTGAGAATAATAATAATAATATTTTCTCTGAATTTGGTTAAGTTACTTCTATCTGAAAAAAAAGGAAGGAAAAAAGAAAAGGAAATATGATGGTGGATTACCTGTGCAATGAAGACTTATATCGTCTGCAACTATTAGTTCTAAATCTGTATTTCTTCTCTCAAGCAGCTGCTTTGTAAGTTAAATATTCACAGATTAGCTCATATAGATATATATATATATGTTAACCCATATATGTTATAGGTTACACCAAGTTATCTAGAATGCTCAGTGATTTTGTCCAAGTTTTTAGTTCTGCTTTTAATTGTTCTTCCATCACTTTGCCACTGATTTCACAACATTACTGAGATTAAATATAAATAGCTAAAAACAACATCCTTCTACGATGTTCATTCCTTGAGAAGTTTTTGCTGTGACCACAAAAACACCAACTAAGAACTCCATTTCATCCTAGAGCCTCAAAGTCTAACCACGTCACCCCCTCTGTATGGACGCATCATCTCAGTGGGGGAGTGGAAGCCTCATAATACCTTTAAAATGTAACACTTGGTCACTTACTCCAAAGGAAAAACACACACGCTCTTCCCATGCAGGTACATCCTCAAAAGAAATCCACTCGAACAAGCTTGTTCCTGACAGAAAAAGGAAATCATCTTTCCCACTTTCCCACATGACTGAAACTAGACAGTCCCTCAGGCCAATGCTCTGTTGCCTGCCCAATTGTGTGGGAAGGTGCTTAAGTCCTCTTGGATAGGAACAGCTAACTGCTGTTCTCCTACTTAGCTCCAATGAGCTGTCACGAGGGAGCAGGTGACTCTTGTGTACTGGGAGGCACAGGGGAGCGAGATTGCCCTTTCTCACAGAATTAGATGACTTTTACCTCCATTTTATAAGGTCTATGCAAGTAAATGTATCTGTAAAAGACACCATGCTATTTGTACTTAACTGTGCAGTATTAGCAGAATAGCTAGAGAGTAGGCCTACACTGACAAAACCTGAACCTTGGTGTTACCAGATCATTAGAGCCATGGTTTTGGTTTGGATCAGAACGGCTCATGCCAACAGATCGGCCAAATCAAGTAAGCTGCACATAGTATTTACAGCAATTGTTGTTTTTACACTAGCAGCAGTAAGACAAAGTCAGCTTTAAGTCAGCTTTACTGACTGACAATACTTGATCCAATGTGCAGTCAGCCCTATAGTTTATTCTATCAGTATTTTCTGGAACAAACCTGAACAAACCTGAACTAGTGAAAAACAGTATATATTTGATCTGCACCTCCCACAATGTCTTTTTTTTCACTTTTTTTTTTTTGATTACACTGTCCTAAAACCAGCTACAGCCTTTCCTGTACATCTAATGGACCAGGCTTCTGAGAAATGAGACCTTTCATATCCATTATCAGTCCAGAGTAACAAGGTACGATTGATTCTGCTCTTACCATGTGGCACCTGTCATCAGCTCATATATGTATGTGAAATGTATGATTAGCAAGTTACACAGCTACACACATACATGGAAGAAATAGGTGTACAGAGGCATTTTTCTGGGTTCTGAATGCCTCTTATGCTACCGACACAGTCACAGTGCTTCAAACAAGTAAACCAAGTTTTTATTATTAAACAAGTTAAAAACAGGAGCAGAGTTTGACATGCCAGGCAGGGACTTGGCTGGAGGAAAGACCAGGCACTACCTTACATGAGTTAGCAAAAACAATCACCTTGCAGGACCTCTCCAAACCAACTCTAAGTACACTCCAAGGCTGAACTGCCTGAAATGAGGACCAGCTGAGGAGGCACCCCTCTCCTAGGCAGTCTGCACAGCCAGATGCTCTTGGTGGTTACTGCACGTGTTGAACAGTGACAGAGAAGCAGCCTGGCTATGTGGCAGGAGCTTGCTGATAATTCTGGCACCTCCAATTCAGGCAACATCTGGGGCATCTGGGACACTAAAAATCTTACTATCAGGCTAAGAGGTAGTACCATTCCAGGTAACAGATTGATATTGAGGTAAACTCAAGTGTAATATATACATTACATATATATTATATATATTACATAATTATATAGCCATGTTATACACATATATTACATATATTTCATATATAGCTATATATATTACATATATAGCTATATATCACTGAAGTGATTTGTATCCTTTATATTACTCTTGATTGTGCCTAGAGGTTCTGCAGATTGTCTGCCTACTATAACTATTTTGATTAGCTTTTAACTTGATATTGGTTATTTCATAATCTCTTTCCTCAGCTCTTTCTTTCTCCCTTTGTGAAGACCTTCTCTCCCTTAGACTTCACTGTTTCTAAAAGAACTACATTTCTTTTAGACAAGTACCTGATTTTTATAGTTCACTCCTAGGAAATTCAGCTGTTCTAGACTAGTGCTGCTTGCAGATAAAAAAAAAAAAAAAAACTATTTTTCATCAGGCTTTAGCCATTCCATTGCCCCAAGATGGAAACTCTGTAGGGATGAAAGGCAGTGACTGCAGAAAATGTTCTACTTTAAATACACTGAAGCATTAATGATAAATTTCAGTGCTTCATCCAGAACTTGTAGGTTATACAGATTCCTCAGATCATTACAGATGGTAGGAATCAGAGAAATACAAGAATAGCAGCAATTCTGCTAGAAGCTTTAGTGTTTATTAGCACATTCAAAAAAAAGACAAGAATAAAAACTAAGGTAAATGCTCTCAGGCCTGAGATCCTACATTATGGCTCCAAATACCAGCATTTAACACTTCTTACAGAATGAGAAGACTATTTAGTTTGAAAATAATTAAGAAAATAACGATAATACCACTTTCCTGACTCTAGTAGCATATGGTCTTTAATTACCATCCTTCCACCAAGGTATTAGAAGCATTAGCACTTAACCTTAGTAAATCTACAAGAAGTTCAAGCCAAGTAATATCAAAATAGAAATATACATCAAGCAAAAAGAAAAGGCACTGACTTCTTAGTTCATTAGTGAATACTCTCGATACTAAGAGGATAGATTATTTTCAAATCTGTTACTGAAAACGTTTAGTATATGAGAAGTTTATGCTATTTTTCCACATTTTTAGAGATGTCTCTCCCCAGTGCTAACTACTTAATCATTGGGTCCATTAATAGATATATACCCTCAATATGCATAATCACATGCAATTCAAGTTATATATTACCTATGCACAAACTCACACTTGATAAAGATAATAAGATACTATAATTGAATATAATTGAAATATCTGAAAAACTTATAGCTTTTTTTAATACCAAGGAGTAAAAGAAGCTAAGAGCAGATGGCCACTTTCACCAGACTGCATTTCAAAGCATTTTAAAACTTCCCACCTGACCTGGTCTGGAACACACATAGGTATTTTAAATCATCACTTTGCAGGAAAAATATAGTGCCGTATGCTTCCTATGCCTTTTAACAACTTGCAATGATTTGAATCTTCCATATTGTCGAGGAAAATGTGAAGATATCGCAAGAACTTGTTAAAAGTATCTGGCAGAAAGTCAAACTACCACTGTTCAGTTTTTCACTGAACAGTGAAAGAAATATTTATAGAACTATAACAGCTTACATTGCTCTTAATGTAAAATTGATTAGATTTGGGCAAAAGTGGAAAATACCTTGTTTATCATATCACCAAATGCCAAAGAAAATTGGCAAAAAGCTACATCATATCCATATGGAAAGAGATGACTGCTTGGGAAAAACTGTTTCTCAGAAAAAAGGGGGAAAAAAAAAACCCAAACTACTATTTAAGTTTCATAGGCTTGCTCTGAAAAAAACATCCAGGTTTTGTGCATGTGTATGTTGCTAAGAAATGATTAAGTTGTTTAGGAATCCTGTACAAGAAAAGTCATTCAGATGTTTTCTCCAGAAGGACGCATCCTCGGAAAACCCAGTAAAAGCCACTGGTGACATATATTAACTCCCTTCAACATCAGTTATGGCGTCTGCCACATAAGACTCACAGCAAGAGCCATGTATTAGTGATAATACCCAACTTTTTCTGAGACCACTGTCACAGACCCTATGACAACAGCCAGTGAGGAGGTCTCATGTAGACCTGGTAAGTGGCCGTTAGAGGCCATGCCAGTACTGGGCCTCTGTGGTAGTGTATGGTAGAGCAGAGGCAGCTCTCTTGGAACAGGTGCCATGTTAGAAATGTGTTTAAAGTGTATAAATACAGCATTTGTCTCACTTGGTAGTAGGAATGATCAAGCAACATGTTATCAAG
Source organism: Crypturellus undulatus (assembly GCA_013389825.1). Taxonomy (NCBI): domain Eukaryota; kingdom Metazoa; phylum Chordata; class Aves; order Tinamiformes; family Tinamidae; genus Crypturellus; species Crypturellus undulatus. Next base: position 56,377 of record VWPW01008097.1, read on the forward strand.
CTGTCTTGAAGTTAACCCAGACTCTAGGGAAGTCTACAGTTGAAAAAAGCTAGTTAACTTGGTTAACTTGGCTGGGGCAGAGGGTTTTTAGATTATAAAGTTAGTTTGCTAGAAGTCTCAGGGAAGATGCACATCTATTTTAGAGGGGAAAGTGCTGCAATAGAAACTTAACAACTTGACACTTTCAGCAAACTTGTACAAGCTGTGCACTTGCTTCATGTAGAAAACACAGAGAAATACAAGACCATTTCAATCTCATGATCTAAATGTGAACCAGCACTTTGGTTAATTTTAGCTCTAGTTAATAGCCTGAACGTGTGAAAGTTTACACTCTCACTGTTCTCTCTTCTGAGGCTTTTTCTTTCCTCAGCCAGTTAATGCATGTGTTTCTCCTTAATTAACAGATAATATATTATGTGTTTGCAGTAACTCATCAGTTAGCAACTCGAGGTATTTCCAAATCCTTAAGCCAGCCAAAAGAGTGGCTTTCTGTGATTCTCCTCCAGCAGACTTCATAGCTCTTGCTGTCCATGTATCCGTGATGCATGTCTAGATTCTTAGAAGAACGACCTCCAGCTTAAGTGGTCGAGTAAGCCTGCCTTTGTTTCCCTATTGATTTATCTCTGTCTTTCTAAAGATAACAGACCTAATTGTACCCGCTTTTCTAGACAATGGTGTTTGTTAAAACTGACTACAGAATTATAACAAAGAAACCTCCTCGACCTGTCAATAACATAAAAGTCTTCCTGGCAGTGGCAGTCTAACTTGAAGCTTCTGCCAGCACTAGGGTAAAACTTCCTGTCAACTTGTGCAACATCCTTTCATGATAATTTTGTGAATTTTGATTTGTTGTAAACAGTGATGGAACTAGTCTGAGTATCTCAAAATCCCCCTGCACAATGAAACCCTGGTTGCTGTGCAGTTTTGCATCTGCAATGTTGTATTGCAATTATCAATGAGAAGAATTGTATTTTTATCTTAAAGAAATGTTTGAAAAAACTTGGGACCCATTCCTTACATTAAGCTGTATACCATGCCTAAGACTTTACATCTTTTTCTATTAGTTTCCATAAAGCACACTCTTTGTACCCTCCTTTCTTCTCTGATTCATTCCAGATTCTCATTAACCTTGCAAATGAAACTTGCCTTTTTGCTAAGGCATCCAAATATCTCTTGATAAGCAATATGGATTTCTCAGGCATTATCCTTTGAGAGGCACTGGCTTAAGGCTCATATCTTCCTGCAGTGAAGAAGCTTACATCCATATAGCAGCTGGGATAACTTAATGAATGTAGAAGTTTAGTAGGAATTTGGAGGGGTTATTTTGAATATTAAGCACTTAGTAATGCTAAAACTGTGCAGAAGGTAACAGCTGATATAAAAGAAATTTTAATTGGTAGAGTAAAGGAAAACTTGAGTGGTTTTCAAGCATTTATGCTGCTGCTGTTGAATTCTTCTGGGAGATGGACCTTTCAACTGAGAGGAACATGCTGTTTCCCCTCCTGTTTTCCCAACTTGGATGCATTATGTCAATCACAACTAGAGAAACCTATTTCTATTGGGAATACAATTTAATAACTAGCTGCTATTGATTAAAATTTCCTTCCAATGAATCACATTTGATCGCCCTGCTTCTTGGTTTTACAATTACAAAAACCGGGAGCAGCAAAACTGTGTGCTTAGAGTCACTTTCCCCTTCTTTCCAGCCAGGGATGCAAGGGTTAGACCAGGTTATCCCCGACGACAGAAAACCCAGCTAATAAAACTTTTATCAACCGTATTAGGAGTACAGTGCAAGAGATACCAAGCACAATTAAGATTCATTGAAAAAAGATCCAAAGCTGCCTTTGTTTCGGCAGTGCAAAATAGTGCATTATGGCTTCTATACTGTAACACCGGAGCAAGTTCTCAGAAGGGTGAAAAACCCAAGTGAATTAGAACAAAAACAAAGAAAAGAAAAAAAGAACACTTCAGAGATAGCACGCTGGAACCCTGCCAGACACATCCTAAGCCAGAGCTTATCCTAAAAGTTGTGAAGCTTGGAGGTGCTGGACTTCAATTTGTACTGTACCAGCCAAGTTTCAGCATTTCACTATCCCCAGCTATACTTCTTGCCCTGAGTTGCACAGTTCAGTCACTCTTATACTTCATGCTCCCTACTCCCTTAATGCACAGCATGCTTCCAACTTTCCTTCTAACACCTACCATGGTGCTGCACAGCAGTGAATCTTGCTGCCACCATCTCTAGAAAACTCCTGTCTCATGCACCACTATTTTGGGCTACTCATGAGAGACTCACCAGAAATTTTATGAACAGGTGAAAAGTCTGATGCTGAAGGATTAAGACTGCAGAGATGTGTAACTATTCACCATCTCTCTGTGATGGGATCTCAGCACTGATCTGAGGGGTTTGGCACTCAGAAGACTGATGGTATTCCTCTGTGGGGCTTCTTTGCCCAGGTCTGCTTTCCTTCTTCCTCACCCAAACACATCCAAATCATTTCAGAAGAAAAGTTGCACACTGGTCCTTCCTCCATCACAAGAGCACAGCTTTGATGGATGGCCAGATAAATTACTATAATTATTTCTACTTTTCCCTTCTTTCTCATCCTCCACTGCCTTAAACATCCCTGAAAACCATCTAATCCTTTCTACAGTTTTCCAGATCCTTCTGGTACCTTTTATTTTCCCCAGCTGCAATGGGGCCTTCTGGAAGAAGGAATCATCTTGTGTGATGTATGGCATTTGAAATATGCCACTCATTTATCACTGTCTAGCCCTAATAGGCTTAGGGAGAAACAAAGTTGCCTTTTCAATGGTTCATGGAACTACACAGATCAACCAAGCCCAAACTTCCCAGAAGTGGAAGATACCAAGCATCATCAATTATAGTTTGATGTCTAGTGTTTGAAAGACTTATGCATCAATGATCACAGAGCAAAAAGTAACATACCTAAACTAATATGGGCTATATAAAGAAAAGATATTAATGGATCTATCTTTGCAAAACTTCTGAAGATTTGCATCACTTTTCCCCTCAAAATTGTGTATGCCAGAAGACCATGGTAAAAACAGAAATGCCTTCAAATATCTGGAGACGTTTAATCTGTCTTCATTCTGAATTTGAAGGAGGTTTCCTGGCAAAGTTCTGGTAAGAAGAGCTTCCTCATGGGCTAATCTAAGTTTCTAGAACAAAATCATATAAAAAAACCAAGAAGCACAAGCACCCACCAGCTTTCTTTCCAAGTGAAACATTTCTTTTATTAATTTGGACTAGCAAATGTCTAGCTATGTGCCTGTGTTTCTCTGCGTAGAAAAGCTCTGTTTCTATTTCCATGCTGACCGAAACCACTGCTTATCAAACACTGATTCATTTTCTCAAGTCTTTTTCTTTATGTTTTTCTTTATGTGTAGATGCACACAGCACCAACAAGAGTAATAAGCAGCTAGAAGTACAGCTATATCTGCAATGTAACTGAACTTGTAGCTAATTCATTTTGAGTATTAGCTTGAAAATTCAGGCTGTTAAATTCATTAACAAGCTTGAAGATAGGAATTTCTCACCATCTTAATTGAGTGCTTACATAAAAACTAAGCCATGCATATATTTAAATTATATAGCTGATTTTACCATTCATCAGTGAAGCTCTTAGAGTTTAAGCAGAGTTACCATTTGAAATTGTAAAATCAATCAGTGTACTACAAGGTCCTGTTATCTAAGTGATCAGAAAGAAAGCATATAAAATTGTGTGTGCTGTCTCAAAAAAAGGCTATCAAAAGTGACAAAAACGGGATCCAATCTTCAACATGTAGTAAAGCTTAAACGGAATGATATTCCTGCTGACTCATTTACCCTTGCTGTTGACACTGTATATAGCCAGAAAATAACGGGTCACGTGGCCCATTATTAAAAGGAAGCACAGAAATAATGCGACCATAAGCCACAGACATCCTCTTCAATCCTCTTCATCCTCTTCAAAGCCAGTTTTACTGGCTTCTCCTTTGACTCCTTTCTTACTTTCATTTCTGTTTTCTTCCTCTGTGCTATTTGCCACAGCATTACTATCCTTCAGTTCATTCTTCAAATGTATTTTTCTTTTGCTGCCACTTCCCTTCCTATCTATGGATAAACACTGGCTGTGTGTGCATTAGTTAAGTGACTTAGCTGAGCTAGATAGAGTAACAGAATTTGTGGTGGGGATGAGAAATCCATGTTATTTGAGTTTGGGGCATTTTACTTTGGACTAGCTAATCTGATCCTAGGGATCCAAGATGCATTAGAGGCTGTCACACAGCAGATAAGTTCTCTGAGCCAACCCTCAGCCCCCTTTTCCATGTGAAGGATTCCCATTCCTGTACTTGAAGACTCCTCTGGGATGCACGCCACTGTATTGCAAAGTGGTGACAATCAAGCGGGGGACTGTAAAAGCAGATTCCTGTCCTGAACTACAGCTCCAACGTAGGCACAACCTATAAGTACCACAGTGCTCTTCTACTACCACCATGTATGCCTCCTCCGAGAGTTGTGTACCTGCTACAAACACGGGCTGCTGCTTCACTTTGGACAACTTCCTTCCAGTGCTTACCACCACTTCTACTGTCATTTCTTCTCCAATTTAATTTTCTATAAATTCAAGAGAAATTCTTCATACACTCAACTCTGGTGCTATTAATTTATTCCAACAAGGATCCCTACTCCTCACCCAATGTCACCATCATCCCTTGTTGGGTGGCTTATGCTAACTTTAATGATTTCCCAGTGTTTATTCTTCCAGAGCTGAGATTAGGGTGTGTGACATGAGAAATGTCCAAGAGCTCCATAGTGAAAATAATGTGAATTTGGTAATAACAGTCTTTATAAACAGAAGGCTATTAGAGCTTCACAGAGAAAGCTCTGTGAAAAGAACAGAGAAAACAACAATTTTCTACTACACATGGTTATAATGCTACCTAGTCATGATGTTAGTACCCTTGGCATATGGCTTGCACTACATTAAAGGAATGAAATTACACTCAAAAGCAATTTTATGGAAGATAACAGATCCAAATCCTGCATCATTTAAGTGACAATCCATCAAACATTCCTTTCACAGCTGAACAACATACAGAAATAAAAGAGAAGATTCTTCAAAACTACCTTAGAAATAAATTATAGACCAGTTAGTGACATTACTTTTTACTTTTGGTATTTTCTGAGTGTATGGAACAGTTTAAACTATGTTTTGTGACTAACGATATTTTAGACTTGACTTTAGCTGCATGAGATCATAATCTTTAATTCATTATTCGTTAGCACAGCAGCTGCAGAAAATTAAATACAGTAACTATTAATTTACAACACACAGACCAAGATAATTTCTATTTAATAAACAAGCAAATCGGCACAGCTCATTTCTATAAAATTCCTCTGGGGAATAGTTTCCCCAATCAGATACCATAAAATATAAAAACAGGAGGAAAAATATTTTCATTTATATGAAAATTTGATTTTTCACTTGCATTAAAGTATTCCAATCAGTATTCTTGAAAAGAAACATTCACTATTAACATCTTAACTTCTATAGCTAAGAGATACCTATGCCACAACCCAACATCTCAATAGGCCTTACAGTCCTTCAAGTATAACATAGTATATATAGTTACACCGCCTTGATTTGAAGTGGAAAAAACAATAATAATAAAGCTCTAGTGTTAAAGAGTGATACAGTAAACTGGGATTTAATTTAATTAAGCTTTAATGCTTAATTAGGCACCAAAAAGAGAAGTTGACAATCCAATTTCTACAGTAGAAAGGCCTGTAGAGACCGTTATTTTTATGTTAGCAAAACTCTGCTGGGAAGACTATGGGGGACAAGACACAGCAAAGCGCGTTCAGTTCCTTCACAAAAACTAACGGCCTGGGCAGGCAAGGTCGCCCCCTGCCCGCCTCGGTAGCTGGGCCCTGCTCCTCAGCAAGCGCAGGGGCTCGCAAAGCGCTGCCTCGGGTAAATTCTGCTCTGCAGCGTTTTGAGACAGTAATTCCTTCCCAGTGGGAAAATTCTGGAATGCCAGGCTAGCAAATAAAATGGATATGATGCCTTCCCTCAGGAAGCATTAGTGGGTAGCCCTTAGCAATACTTTGTCTAAAACCAAGACAATTGTTAGCTTTTTTTATGTTCTGAGAAGATACTGAAGAGCACCATAGGGTCAGCATAGTAACTTGCTTTCCAAGACAGGAATCAAAACCAAGCCTAAAAATTCTTCTCGTGGCTGCAGTAGAAAAGTGTAGTTTTGCTATAACAACGTGATCAGGGGCACTGTGGAAGAAACCAGATTATTTATGAGTTCACTGCCTTCAGCTGTGGCTATATTTGATAATAGCTTTAAGCAATTATGAAATAATCCAGCATTTTCCAAGAAGAAACAATAACCTCGCTAATGGGGATACAGAAATTCTCACACTGCTACAATACTTCAAATGTTTGGCTAAGAGACTGAAGACTAACCATTACAAAACAGTCAAATTATACCTAAACCCAAGAAAAAGCTTTAAATGAGTATAAATACAGTGCAAATTCTACTTGTTTTGTTAAGTAGTCTGCACATTTGTGCCTACAATGACTCAAGGCTAGTGAGCAAAAACTTGCAAAATTTAAATATTAAAGACTTTCTAGTTGATGTTTAAGATGACTGCTTTTCTTTGTTTTATATGGTGCATTCTAATACCCCACATCATCTAGTTGTAATTCAAAGGGCAAAATAGGGTCACCAACTGGATATTAATCATGCATAGACTATATAGACTACAACTGAAAACAAATCTCTTCTTTAGAATAATGTCTCATGTACCTTTACTTTTAGTATCCTAAGGTACTCTGGATTAGTGCATTTTTAGTTTGTCCAGTGGAAAATACAAAAAATACTTTGTTAATAATTAAAAATGTGAACAAGTACTACCAGCTAACATGTACCTAACAAACCTGTAGGAGAGTAGCACATACTTACAACTTTGCCATATTTTGACACTGTTCAAGAGGAACTTGAAAAGGCAATCCCATGATACACAGATCATCACTTATTTGAGATCCACCATTCCAAAACCTAGAGTTGCTTCTAGCTTTTGATTTTGTTTTTCAGTTCTCCAGAACAAGTCTTTTTCTTAAGCCTTCCCCTTGTGCAAAGGCTGAACTTTGACTGGGGTTTTCAGAAACAACAACACGTGAAACAGAGCAAGTCTGAAGTTTAAAGTGTTTTAGCACTAGCAGCTTATGTCTGGCAAAGCTGAAAGCAACTAACAGTTATGTAAGAAGGAAGCTGTCAGGCAATAATGTTACTGATCTCATCTATTAAAATATTTACCTAAAGACAATTTCTGCAACGACAAATGCTTTGCACCACAATAACTTTCTGAATTCTCTCTTCCATCTAGTTTTCTTTTAGCCCTTTTAGCTTACTATGTCTACCGTAATGTGGAATGTAACAGGCTTGTGGACAGTACTACATTGATATATTGATATATATTGATTATATATTGATTTCTAGTTGATACAACAACAAAAAGTTCATTGTGGGTAAATGTTTAGGACCTTTGCCTTACAAGAGAATAATCTCTAGTTAGCTGCAATTTCATAATTAATTAATTAACTCTTCACCACTTATATCATCCTCGCACAGAATTCATTTTTACAAAAGACCACTACATGCAGATCAGGAAATACTTTAGCCGTTACTTTTATGGCTGATCATATTTAATGACAAACCTAAATAAAGTTAATTAGAAATATTATTTTCAGGCATCAATCAAAAAGAGTATGAGCAAGTAAGGTGATGAGGAGAATACAATATAGATCCTTTCTCATTAAGAAAAACTGACATTAAAGTATTGTATATAACCTGAATACGAAAATTTGTGTTAAGAAAAATATATACTACCACCAAATAAGCACTCAGTTCTTGTATATTGTTGATTTTAAGTTAAACAATGTCCTCTCCATTCTATTCCTCTTATTCAACTCTCTGGAACCAGAATCTACCATCTTCTGGCTGGAAATCAGTCAAAATGGGATGCTCCCAATAGCATAATAGTTTTTTTTTTTAATTTTTATAGGCTTTGGATGGAAAAAATGGCTTACTTCAAAAGAGCTTCAAAAAGTTGCTATTGCCCTTGTATCAAATTTATTATGTAGATTTTAGTAACATATGAGCTTTTAATTAAAAAATATGTTCCTAAATGAAAACTTAATTTAAAATTTTCACAATGGACACTCCTTCAGATAGGATAGTTCTCTAGAGGCTGAATACAAAAGCAAATTATGCATCTCTTGCCAAGAGCCCTCTTCCTTCCCAGGGTCTTCATCAAAATCACTTTCAAACAGAAGTGACATTAAAATTCTGCAGAGCAGCCTGCTCATGTGAAAACAGCAGGATGTGCTGCCAAGTGGAACAGTTATCTACGGAAGCCGATCCTGAACTTCAGTCTGGAGTGTTTCACTTCTGGAAAAAACTAACTAAAGTGGCAATAATTTTTTAATTGCTTATATACACCCCATACAAGAAGCCTGATTACTTCCAAACCATTAGAAATGCAAGGGAATTCAGTCTTTTCAATATACTTCCATCCTCTTACAACTAACAAGACTTGCACCTCATATTAGGATTAAGTTCCACCTCCAGGTAATAAAATGAAGTGTTCAATTAGGACATTAAATTCAGTACACTATGTTGGGGAAAAAAGGAGTGGTGGAATTTAAAGCCCTCAATGCCTCCAAATACCACCCTCAAAGAGTCACAAAAGCACCATGCAGATTTGAAGCAAACCAGTTCACATATTGCTTTACCAGTGGTTAAGATTTAGATCAGAAAAAAAAGGTTCCTGTGATAGACTTGCAAGACTTCCCAATGACAATTTTCTGCTATATAAAGCAAACCTCAACCCATTTCTCTTATTCCTTCAAATAGACTTTTTTCTCCCAGATGAGGTCTTTGTATGTTCCTCGATTAAATTTATAAGAAATTAGACTACGTACAGTAAGGATTACAGAGACAAGTTTATGCTGTTCTTTCTGAAACTCAGAAAATTTTCACAACAGCTTGAAACTTCAGAAGTTTAATAGTCTATAAAATTGGAATCCTTGTATCTATGTTGAGCTTACTTTAATTGCTTCATTTTCAGAACAGGAGCAGTACGTTCAAGTGGCCAAATGTCACCTATTACTGCAGATCCTTAAAGGGAACCATTTTTTTTTCCACAACTGGGAGAGGAAGTGGTTGCCTGTCAGAGATCTTAAATTTTGCAGAGTCCAGGACTGTTGTTCCCCTCAGCATTATTATTCACTGTCTTCAAAGGCAGGGTAGGTGCCCACTTCAGTGAGAAAAATCTATCGAATCTAAAATGGATTAGTGATATCGTGTCTTTTAACTTCTAAGTAGGAAAACAGCATTTACTTACTAAATTATGGAAAGAACAGGAACAAGCTGCTGCTTCTATCAAACACATTTGGCTTGATGGTGAATTCATGATCTCATTATTAAAGCTGTAATTGCTTTCTGAAGTTTTCTAGCACTCTTAATTCCATGCAGAGATGTTAAATTGTTTGAACAATTGCAAGATTCAACCTAATTCACTACTGCTTAACTGAAATGCTGCTTTTACAAGCTGAAAATAGATTTAAAAAGTTTTAAGGGAACAAAGGTTTTAAAATCCAACATTTTTCCGTGTAATCCCACAATCACTGACATGGTTGAACCCCAGCCAGAAATACAGGGCAGGTTTAAAAATGGGCTGACACTACACTTTGTGCCCATTCCAGTGCACAACTCAATTTCTGAAAGAAGGAGACCTGCACTGGAAACATAAAAGACAACCTCTCTATTGTGACTACAGTAAATGTTATTCTTCATGAAATTTAAGTTTTTCAGAACAGCCACAATCCACAGAGATCCGTATCAAATGTCTGAAGCAATTATTTGGCACTGCATATTTTTATGATAGCAAAATAAAATAAAAGTTTTCTTCAAACACATTTTATGATTATCTATGGTGATCAATAATTGTTTACTTTAGTATTTGTTCTCTCAAGAGTTAAGAATAACATTATCTCAAATGTTCAAGTGTTGACCCAATACAGAAACAGTCATCCACTTTTCATTCTGCAATTACCAATCATTTAATGGCTCTCAAAATAAGTCATCTTAAATATAAAGGGCTAATAAAAAGGTGTAGGTCTTAAAGTTAACTTCATAAGGTATGTTTTCTGGAACTGCCTAGTGTGATCTTACAGAAAGGTTCTTTCATCAGACAGGTTGTTCAATGATACAATCATCTCTGCTGCTACAGCAAGTGATACAGGAGGCACAAAAGTGTGGTTTTACAGTACCAGTATTTACATTGGCATCTTCAGGTTGTCCATGTGTAAAGGCACATTAACTGTTTGCTCGCATCATTTACAGGAAAATGCTGGAAGACTTAGAAGAGTCATAAAACTAAGACTGAACTAATTAAATGAAGGAAAGAGTTACCTAATCAGGAAATAAAGTAGCAACATTAAAAAAAAAATCTAATGACAAATGTCCATCTATTTCAAACATACTAGAGAATTGGTATATGCTCAAAATTTGCTTGAAAATATCCTTATTATCAAACAGTACATCTCCAGTATGGTTGACAAAAATTGCAGAAATTCAAGCATTTTTCTAAAAATTCCAGATTCCACAGAGTTCAAGCAGAAGGCAGCTGAACTGTGAAAAAAATTCTAAATCCTGAGATTCTTGAAGCCAAGTGTCTCCAGTTCAGGAACTGGAAGAAAAGCTGTAAGAAAGGCAAGCATACTGATTCAACAAGAACGAGAAGGGCCATAAATAAAGTTTTGCACCGGAGTTTGCAGCACAGCTTTCTTGGCAGCAAGAAAAAAAACAAAGCTGTGATTTCCATCTTCTGGCAGAGCAGCTGCTGAAAGGGAATGCTGTTGTATTTGAAAGGAAAGAAAACACTTTAAAGAACTGAAGACATTCTTAAGGGAGTAAAATGCTAAGGTTGCCTTTAGAAATCTAGTAAGCCGGTACAAAAAAAAAAAAAAAAGTTGGGAGATTTCTGTAAGTTTGAGTTCTGTTTTTCTTCCTTATGAAAATAGCAAGTTCCTATTAGAGCTAGCTGAAATTTTAGTTCATATCATTAATCGTGCTATGCAGCAATACTTTTAATTAAACCACCATTCTCATTCTTCTACACAACAAAGAAGAGACAGAGAGGCAAAACCTCCTTTGGAAGAAGTCTAAGGACAGCTTTAATATACTATCTGGTCATACAGCCAAAATGAATACTCTGCTTTAGTTTAACCAGACTTCAAGGTTTTACTCTGCGTAGTTTCAAAGACCGGAAGCTTTCTGAAATGCTTTTGACAGTTACCACTCTGTAGCAAAGCAAAATGCTTCATCGTTGAATTTAATAAAAAGTGTGCATCAGGAGCTCACAATACTTATGAATAAAAGGCAAAGGCATTTCAGATCTTTAATCTTAAAATTAGTGTTTCAAATCCAGCTCTTTCCATTTGCCTATTCCTTCATTTAAAAAACAAGTTATTTCTCCTCAGTCATACCTATCATCTAGTCTACTGATACAAAAGTTATAAGAAATGTAATTTTGTTAAAGGAAATATTTTATTGAGCCATTTTATGAAGAAAGTTCAAATCCTGCAAGGATTTGAAGTTAATTTCGTTGTTAATATATTTAATATTATTGCTCGTTATTAATTTCTCCTTATTCTGAGGAGCATACTTCCTTCCTAAGCTAAAGGATTTGTCTTAACACACAAAATATTGAATTTTACATTCCAAAAAATAAGAAATTCTCAGTACAGTAAGAGTTATCCCTTACATCAGATTCATCTGAGCTGAAATTACTATAAAACTGGAACTGAACACTGTAAAGCACCAGCTTCAGTATTGCAAATTGATAGCACTCAAAGATGTATATTAAAGATCCCTATTGGACTTCAGTGAATATAAGAACTGTCCGATGGAAGGCAAGTCCAACCGAAGTTCACTTCCGAGTGATACAGACAGAAATACGGTTTATGAGCATACTTCAAGCAACTACCATATTTAACTACAGCCTTTCATGACTATAGCAACACAGCAAAACACTTCCCCTATGAAATCTGTCTCATGTTTGGAATCTCTGTCCTTCACTACTTCTCACTCTGAGGGGACTGTCTCTCATGCTGTTTGCCCTTTGTGCAAAATCAACCCCTCTCAAAAATAAAGCAAACCACCCAAATAATCTCGACTCAAAATCAAACAACCTACAACAACAAAATTCTCCCAAAACACACACCAAAGCAGCCCTTCACGAAAAAGTAAGCTGCAAAGCCCATTCCGGTGTTCTGGACTGAGTCAGGCAGGAGCGCTGGCTCCCTCGGATTCCCTGCGCTTAAGCAGGGCCCTCACACATCAGCCTGGGGATCTGTCAGTGCTGGGCTTATTTCCCACCACTTGATGTGCTCTATGCTTGGGTTGCAATTGCAGGCACACCTAAGGAATGCAAAGATATCCTAGTGCTGTGGCATGAGCTGTCCTCCAGGAATCTGAATGCTACCATCACATCATAGCTTTAGTATCGAACAGCAAAGCCTGCACCTGAACATGTGAACACGTGAACGCAGAAGCAGAAGGGATCATGCATAAGCACAATACTCTGAAATTAAACTGCTATTATGTGTTCGTTTTTTTTCCTACCATTTTCCTACCAGTTCACCACTTAACATTTCCAACATCTTTAAGAATACTGTAGCATATAATAATACAATATCATGCCATTGGAAGACAGCTAGAGAGAGAGAAAGAGAGAATCACAAATTCCTGTTTTGCTGCCCAAATTCCTTTGACATTTCAGTTTACTACATGAACTGTACCCGATTTTGTAGCTTCAGTAATGAGATTGAAGAGCACCAAGAAGCATTTTAATAGTTATTTTCAAAGTCTGTTCCGCATCAAAAGCAAGGCATATCTCACCAAAATCACACTTCAACTTATGTACAGGGCTCCAGAAGAAATTTTCAGGGTCTACAAATTGAAAAAGTCTAAAAAATAATAAAGTTTTCTACATAATGCTTGGTTGATTTTCTCATCAGCATTGTATGTTTCAAACTCCTGTCCATCCTTCATACTAAATGAATTCTTTTGAAACTGTCAAGGCCATGCAATATTTTCCTCTTCCTGCATACAAACACCATTACTGCAACATCCTAACATTGATTATATATAATTCATATTATTGTGGCAACTACTTCACAATATGTGAATTCAAATGCATATATATGAATTGAAAATATATTTGTGCTCACTGTCACTCAAGTCTCAGTGGAGACTACAGAGAGACCAATTAAAATGCACTTGAAAAATAAAGCAAACTGCACAGACAGCTTAAACTTAGGGCTTCAAATATCTCCATTATACATCTCTTACTGACAGTACACATTATATACTCTGCAAGTGTCTTTAAAAGCTTTTTCGTATTATGCACTAGCAATCACTGTTAAAGTTATGAAAATCAACTATGCATTTCCATAATTAACTCCTTATCCATAACTTAGAGCAAGAGGCTTCACGACATATTTCAAATATTTCACGTGGCATTTTCACTCCAGTTACAAAATTTTAGTAGCCCCATGTGAGGCAAAGTCCAGCTGAAGTTTGGTTCCGATTTGCTTCAACAACATCGGGACCAAATATTTAACAGCAATTCTTCTCTTTAAGAAAAGATAAGCAACATCTTAGAAAAATCCAATCCACACAAAAATCAAGAATATTTATGAGCATTAGCTGTTTTATTCTCCTTTGGCAAATGCATGTTATTATCATGTAGGTCCCAATTATGGCGGGCTGATGAAATGTGAATCGTATAAACAATTTCTTTGACTAATTTCTATTCCCTCTTTTTACGTGATAAGACACTAATATTAATTGCTTGGTCTATGCAATACCCTCTTAGCATGACATTTGTGTGATAACTGCGAGCATTTTATTAAGTTGTATAAGGATTCTAAAACAGCTCTATGCTGCCAAAATACAACATAACTATATGGTATGTCCCAGCAGTTATAAAAGTAAAGGATGTAGGAAAGGTGCTGCATTTTGCTTTCCTTCAAAAAAGAGCTATTAGAAAAGATAATTTTTATCTATACATGAGAACTTCATAAGCGGCATCACTCAGAAATGATCAAGGTATTCCTCAGATTTCAAAAGCAAATATGAACATTAAACAGAAGTGCTAGATTTCTATCATAAAAGTGATACAATACCAGTGCCAATAAATACAAAACAGCTGCCAATGATGGATTTATACTACAAACTTGCTTCCCAGAAAAGTTTTATGAAGTATTTTATGTCTCTTATACTTCACATCATAAAAAGCATGATACAGTTAGCTGCACCACATTTATTTACTCCTCCTCTACATGCACCTCCTCAATTAAAATACTGCACCCTTTATTATCTGTGCTATGTCATGTAGCCTGGAGTCATGAGGGCTCTGCTGTAATGAACACCATCACCCTGTGGCAGAGAGCTTCCATTTGAAAATGCACGTAGGACCAGATTTGTAAAGCATTTATTTCACAACTTCCTGATAGCCATATTTTAGCTATTAATGCGTCCAGAATATATAAAAAGAAAAAAAAGAACAGGGGAAAGCAGTCAAAATATGATCCAGCACTGACATACTCTGGCTGAGCTCATTCCTAGTAGAGATGCAGCCTGCTGGGACAATAGGTTTTTAGTAAGCAATTTATACCTAAATAAACCAGCTCCAACTTTACGGGCATCTTTTCCTACTAACAGTATTAATAATCATTTTTTCATTATTTAATGTGAATGTCTTCCTGGAGCATTGGGCAGTTTGCTGATACAAATAACTGATCCATGTTTCAGATGATATCAGATAGGAGATAATCTCTGTCAGCGTACAAGCTGCAAGTTACTGCATAAACCTTTTAAATTGAAAAAAGAAGTCACAGACCTTTATATTTGAAACTAGTTTAAACGCAAATCTTACTATGGCAGCTTAATGTCTTCAGCAAGTCTTAATTAGTCTGCATTTGCTTGGAGTTGAGAGTATCACTACATTTTTTCTGGTATTTCTACAGACCAGAGTGTGTATTGGGGCTACTGCCCCAATTGAGGCTGCTGGGACACACGTGCCTGCCTAGCACTCGGCTTTGGGGAATGCAGCCCCAGAAACCGCGGCTACCCTCTGTGGCGGAGCAGGCCGAACTCCTAGAGATTTCAATCCTGTTGCTTAATGACTGTTCTCGCATTACCTCCCTGGTACAGTACACTGTTGGCACATACCACGCTGATAGATGTTCTCACGGTCAATTTAAAACTTTAAACTTAGAACAGAATTAAGATGACAGATGGAGTTCTTTGCTACCGAGCAGCATTTCCAGGCTAGCACACAGTGCGCCAGTGTCTGAACAAGCACTTTGTGATTATGTTTTGCAGGACGCCATGCAGCTTCAACCCTGGATGCAATTTAACAAACTGACAGGGAAACTATTAAAAGGCAGAAGGATCAAAAATACAAAAGCTACTTCAGCATCCTCTCAAAACTTCATTCTAGCAGCAACTCTGTGACATACATGACCTCATGCGGCTTCTTAGTGCAGAAGCGTTGTCAACTAACTTGCGAACTCTGCTATACAAAAGTTAATTACAAATGCATTTGTGCTGTCACAATTGTAAACTGCACTTGGAGAATAGCATTTGGCAAGAACTACCAATACTATTCCTTGATATGATTTTTCAATACTTGCTTTTCAGAATTTCTCATGCTTTCTGCACAACAGCAATACATAACGGGAGATAAATTAGCAGTGTCATGTCACATCATGCTTTGCTACTTAGAGGGGAATTTTTAAATATTCATCGCTAGCTTACCTTTTGTCTTTGAAACCTCATTTAGGAGGGAATTTTCCCTCTGAGTATTTGGGACAGTTTGAATTACTGCCATTTTTCTAATATGCTCAAAGATTAGAAATACCTATCTATCTGTAATAAATTAAAAGGCCTGTGCAAGCTTCCCAGCCCTTTCTCCAACAAATCTTTGATGCAACAGCAACTCTGCCATCTCAACTGAAACTTCCTCATGAATATCAAGTAGGAAATCGCATCATGACTTTCTCATGCTCTCTTTGTCCGCTATAACACTATTGGTATAATTGTATTTGCTTCTTATTGTCTCCAGTTTACCATGTGAGTAGCCCACAGAGGTTAAAATAATGTTGGTAAGTCACGTAAGTGCTACTGCATACCTTTTCCTCCATTAAGGAAAACTATTAGTTTATAATAACATATTTAAATTATACAGCTTAAATTCTTACAACTGAAAACTGAATCCACTTAAGAGAGCAGAAAGAAAATAAGTTGCACACCAAGTCATGTTTGCAGTTTTAGCATTTGGTGATTCAGCAATTCTAATTTTATACTACTATTTATAGTTTATATTGCCTCTATTGCCTTGTTAGGTTTTAGGTTTAAAAACTGTTAAGGGGCTTCAGATTGACAATCATTCCTTTATTTTTCTTAATCCAGGTTTAGTTTATGAGAAAATTGGTTGATAGTCATTATCCAATAATTAATGGATGGGCATTAAAATTGCTTTTCCAGAAGAAGGTTCTTCTAGAAGAAAAGTCTAAAAGACTAAAGTACAGAATTGCCTAAAAAATTAGAAATTTCCCACACAGAAATTCCCTGAACATTCAGGATTAAAAAACCCAGCTCCTCCAATTATGTTTTATTTCAGTTTTGTTAACACTGCAGAGGGCAGGGTCCTGAATCTGTTTTACAATTAAGACTACTTTATAAAATCAAGACTACTTTAAAAGAAACACAGTTCTGCGATCCATTCCATTCTTTCAAAGAGCACGTGAAATCCTAGCTCTCAATAGATATTTATTATGATCATTTCTTTAAGTCAATTCCAAAACATTTTTGCAGAGGTAAGCATAACGGTTTCAGCTAGTTACAAAAAGGCTTCCTACATACTGCAGCAACAACTACATAAAGATTACATCCCCAAGAAGCACAGAGAATACTGCAGATACACAATTAAACATTATTAACACATTATTCTTTTTACATTTGAAAAACTCATACCTGGGCACACTGCCTTTTAAGCTTCTTTCACTTGATGACGATGACGACGAAGATGATGAGGAGCGAGGTCTCTGCTCTGTTTTTACTCCTGAAGTCTCTGTTGCAGTAATTTGAGGTTTTTCACTAGCTTTTTCTATCTTTTTTTTTTCACTGTCGCTTTCATCACTGCCTTCCCCTAGGATGTCATCAACCTGCCAAATATTGAAGAGTCAGTAGGTCCTCTAACAAGCTTTTATATCTACATATATCAATATTGCAAAGTTATCAGATTGCTCTTAAATAGCTATGAAAAAAAAACTTCAAATTCCTTTGACTTTTTTGATGAAAATTCAAAGTAAAATAATAATAAATATATGATACCAGGTATCCAGGTATTTCTGGATAAAGACATACATTTGAGGAAGTATATTCCTAAACAACAGTGTATGAAATGAACTGAACAAAAACAACATTGCTCTAACCAGATTCTGTTTGCTAATGTACTAATTAGTAAGGCAAATGTAGAAAAAAAACATTTACACAGATCATTAAATTACTGTTTGGTCTTTGCTTCTGAGAAGTTGTTACTTGATTTCTTATTCCCATAAAAATATGTTAATTTGCTCTATGAAGACTGAAGCTGCTGAAACTACCATTGAAAGCAAATTGTATATATAAACTATACCACTAAGCTTCAAAAGGTTATATTCTCTTTTAGTCAGTATCTGACCTTGAGAAAGAAATGAAAACATGAGAAAATACAGCTGATTTTAGCATAGTCTTTACTTTTGTGACTGGCAAAGGACACGTAAAGAATGCTAAAAACTGTTTTGCTGCTGATACTTAAAGATTCCTCTTAGGAGTAGCGGATCTCAGCAGCAAGGGTAGGCACTAAGGTCACTGCTCTTCTGCCACTGCAATTCTCAGTACTTCCAGCATCCTTTTCCTACATCTACAGGCTCATACCATCATGACTAACAACTCAATACAGAGTCATTGTAACTAGAATAGCTTCCAAAAGAAGGATTCTCCAAAAACCTCCCATATCCTCTTGTCCACATGGTCAAAGTCATGACAAATTCAAAAGAAAGGAGGATCATTTCCAATTCCTGACAGAGCTGCCATTCTCACCAAAACTCTGCTCTTACTGCCAGGATCAGGGAGATTTCATAATCCCAGTGTGTGTTTCAGACAAATGACAAAACTCCGAAGTTGAGAAATATCCCACTACTCTGTTTCTGCAACCACACCTGCTTCATCAAGAAGAAAATCCGCTATGAACAAGGACCAAAAGACTTTACACTTGCTCCAACTGATAACCTCAAAGGTCAAAAGCAAGCTGTGAAACAAGAAGGTTCTCTTGTCTTGGGGCATCTGGACCTCCAGAAGCAGATCCCTCATTTATGTGTTTACCTTGGTACACACAGCAGGACAGCTGAGGTTGAGGCTGCTGCTCAGCCTACACGCAGAAGGATGAACCCTGGCCAGTACTCTGCGTCAAATACTGAACGAAACACTCTGCTGAGAAAGGTAACTGAAGGAACATCTTTGGAGCAAGAAGGGAGCAGAAATGGAAACTATCAATTTCCATTTCTTTTCTGCTGCCCTATAGATATAGGGAAGACATGTAGACTGAAATGATAAAAACACTCCATAGGCGACTTTGCCAAACACATAGCCGAGTCCCCTCACACTCCTTCTGTTGACTTCAGGAGGAGAGAAGATGCTGAAGACAGCATTTGTCTTCAATTCTCTGCTAAACACATGGATTTGCGGGAATGACTAACTTTCCACAAGCCCTGGTCACCTACTCCTGTTAATCACCTTTCTTCTCTGTCTTCTATCACCTTCTATCACTGAGGTGATCTGCATTGTTGCAGTAAGAAATGATGAGAAGGAAATGAGGAAAAAAAACACAGGAAGTAATTCAAATGATCCTAAAATAACAACTTTGAAAACTGCCAAAATAAAGGGAAGTGAGGTCATTTGTGACAAATAGCTTTTGAAGATGTAATAGTTTCAGAGTTCTTGAGCTCAAGTTTTAATACCTGGTTTGAAAATACATGCTCTCCTCTGCTTGGGTGGAATGACTTCTGTACAAAACGAAATGCAACTTGCTAGCTTCTTGCACCTATGGTGTAAGCTGGTTTCCATTGATCTTTGTTATGGTCCCCTTGTCTTGGATCCTTTCAATTACATGAAAGGTTCCTGGTTCAATATCCAACTTTGCCATTGTGAAAGACATCATAATTAAAAGGAACCACACACTCGTTTGAAGCATGTAAACACAGATGTCAAACAATTTCAGGTATGAATTGATGACAAAAAAATCACTATGTCAAGTTATAGTACAGCTCTTTTAGTTCAGAATGTTTTTCCCACCAGTTGTTGCCATACATATGGAAAACAAGAATCATGAAAAGCAGTCACAGAGACTGAAAAGAACAGGTGACGAATGAACTAGGTAAAAAGCATGTGAAGTAGGCAGGATAAGTTCTTCCATGCACAAGTAAGTGCACAAGAAATGGAAAAACTGAAGTGTTTAAATACTACAGTTCCCTCTATAGGATAGGAGGAACCAGTATCTGTATGCCTTTTAGTTTATTCAAAAATACTTTGTAGCTAACATCCCTAGTATTTTAAAGCCAAATGGCAGAGAACTACAGCTAATCCTATAGCAACAGTCTTCCAGCAAGCTTTGTGTCTCAAGTTATATTCTATCGTTACAAAAGATGTTAACGTTTTCAAAGGACGGAGTTAAGGCGACAGACATTCGACGTTAGGTATTTCTCCATCAAGCCAAACTTTTATGGTCTTTTAAAAATCTGCTTTGAAAAATCGACTTTCTGTCAAAATCAGTTTTGACAGGCTAGCAGCCTGGCTATTGCCATGCCTTTTCATTTCATTCTGCATGAAGATAACTTTAGTCTTTTGAAGTCTGTAATGTCACATAGAGTTAGAAGGACTATGTTAGCTCTATGCATACATACCCCATTCCTGTGGAAGGCCATTTAAAAAGCACATATAAGCCACATATTTGTGTATAAATATGGCAAAACTGGAAAATGATCACATGTAAAAGTCATCTTAGTTAATATAGATGGTTCTTAGAAACAACTTTCCACATTACTTGAAATTAGAATAGCGCTCAAAACACAGTCTTGTCTAGTTATTGATTAAATTGCAGGTTGTGCTGAAAGGATCCAGACTGCCATCTCTCTGGCTTCATCAGCTTACAGAACTCTAGAAAACAAGCCTCTTTCTTGAGACTTAAGCCCTTTATTTGAAAAAAAAAAAAATGCATATTATTATTTAAGCAAACCCTGTAGAGATATGTGTTACTATCTTTAAATAACATCTTAATGAGCAGAGGAAACATTAATCTGTTTCAGACCAAAACCAATGTACCAACTACAACTTCTATTATAAAATTAGGTTTCAAGTCATTAACAGAAATGAAATACTTGTAATAAAGTTTTAGAAGAGAATGATAACTAATACCAAACCTTATACTCAATAAGATACAACCCAAGTCTATTTATTGCTTAAAGATTGCCAGAGCAGTTATCTTTATAATACTTCTAGATTTTCCTAACACAGAAAAGAATGATTCACATCAAGAAAAAAAAAAAAAAAACACCCCTTCAAGACGACAAATCATTCTGCTCAGCAAGAGCATAAAAAGTCTGACAAATCTTTTAGACACTTGACAATAGCACCCTCTCCACCTTCCTGCTCTGAAAATTCAGCAAAGCTTTTTTTATTCCATTTTTGGGAAAAATATAACATATATTCACATACACAAAAACCATATAAACAAACAGCAACAAGATTTTCAGCCTCATATTCCTTAATTACAAGTTGTAAAGTAAAAAACAAAAAACACTGCCACCACCACAAAAACCCAACATTATCTGGCATCCCAATATCGTATGCAAAATATATACATTTTTTTCCCCTCATTTTTCCCCAAAAGTCTGTTTATATTTTTCTCAAGCTGATTACTTCACTTAAGGGGTGGAGGGTGGAGGGAAAAAATAGTTTCAGAGATAACTTTAAGCATGTGTGCAGTACCGCAAGAATTACTATTCACTGTTGGCAATGGAAACAAAATTGAACTAGCATTAATAGTAAAAACACAGCCAGGAACAAACAAACTACATTTCAGCCTAATGCCCACGTCCCCTAAGCAAATATTTGAGATGGCACTGAATGTGTCTTAAGAAGATCTAGCAGTCTAATCAAGCTAAGAGTTCATCTACACCTTTTACTTTTTGCAGTTGTGAACAAAGTTCAACCTCATCCTTTGAGATAAGGAATCTCCAACGGTGCAATTCCTTGAAATGAAATAGGCTGGGTATACGGAAAAAAGATGAATCATTAAGTGGACACCATATCTTTTCCAAATACGCTTAAGTATATTGTCAATATCCTGAAATCCCTGCCTGCTCAAAATTGGTTCCTAAGACCAAAATAGTTCAAAGTTTAATGCTGTTTTAGCTCGACATTTTCTACTTTACCAAGAGGTATTTGGGGAGTGCCATCTCCCACACATTTTATTTTTAATATTAAAAGAAAGATAAAAAGCTAGTGTTTTGGGCTTGCAAGTTGCTTCTAAAATTGCAGGACACAGATTGCCTAAGGTTGCAAATAAAACCACACATATTTCAAAAATTACCAAATAAACACACAGGAAGAGAAGGTGAGAGAAAGGCTACGCTCCTTAGCTACGTCCTGAATCCCCTGTGATACATCGCAAGCCAGAAGCGCTTTGAAAGCTGCCGCAACCCTGCGCGCACCTTGAGAGCGCTGCAGGTATCCTCGCCTTGGCAGGACAAACACGTTGCTCCTCTGCCATTTCTCTACTAGGGCAGCAGGGCCTCACAGCGCGTTAGTGCCATGGGCAAGAGATGCACGTCCGTGAAAGTGTCTCTCAAGCGCAAGTGTTTGGCACTCTCCTCTGGGTAACATAGCAGGCCTCCCCAGAGGACACACAGCTTGCTTTTATAAGCTCCCACAACTCTTTGACCCTGTAACACATTTTTTCCCAACATTTTCTTCTGCTTTGTCCCAGAATTTACTCTTTATCAGTAGTTTCCAGCTCCTCTGTCACCACATGGCAGGAACGCCGACTGAACCGATCAGCAATTTGCATGAATATTTTACAGGAAATGCAAAAGAATCAGCAGGACCTGACCCTGGAAGTCCAGCATAACAGTAAAAATGAGAAGTTTAAAAAAGACGCTATCAGTAAATGATGGTATCAAATCACAAATGAAATCAGAGAGAATTGATAGTGGCTTCGTCTTTCTGGAGTTTTAGTGTTCTGGTGGAGAGATAATGAAAATTCAGCTTGTCCAGCAATAGCAAAATATATGGAAAAAATACTGCAAAACGTTTGCTAAATTCAGATTGTTGACAGGAATTAATATCACACCAGTAACTCTAAAGAAGGGCCAGTTATCCTCCCATCACTGAATTACATGAGACCCCTAAATACCACAGCTCGGGAAGATACCTATGGCAGCCCAAGGATGTGCTCAGTTTGGAGGCAATGCCTCCGAATATGCAAACCCATCACAGGTTTTCCCTTAGCACTGTGGATGTTTCAATAACAATAAAGAAGGCAAAGATGAGAACCCCCTTTTTTAAAGTTCTGCTATACAGAAAGCTTAAGGCAATTTCCTGCTCAGTTGCCCACATTGACACAGCATATATTTGTTTGACAAATCCTTACCATAAGGCATTCAAATGTCTGTCCTTTGCTTTCTTATGCTCCTTAGACATTTGGGTAAAGGAAGAAAAGGTTTATCTGGAGTGGGGCAGAATGAATTATGTATGTGCATCCAACAAACTGAAAGTTTAAGCCCAGAAACAGAAATAAAAAAGCTCTCACCAAAGCACAAGAGCGATAAGCTGTGATAGGACTGATAGAACACAAGCCTCGGGAGGCAGGAAAGAGGCAACAAACGACCAGTTAACTTCTGCAGATACTCATCTGCAATTTCAAACCCTTCTGACAAAAGTTTTTATTATGTTGATTAGTTTTACATTGAGCAGCATAAAGCAAGTTTTAAGTATATATAAAGTTTAATTAAAAGACATCAAGTTTTGGTTATAAACCTTTACATATCAGAGTAGATTTTCTGCTAGGGTTGCAATCTGAACCTTGAGCTGGTCTTTAAAATACAATAATAATCTAATTTATATATAAATATTTTAATAGGTAACCAATTGCTGTTACATTGTGTCCTTGATAAAAGAGGCTGAGTGCAGCAGTATGTCCATTTTTATTTAATTTCTAGTCAAGCCAAGCAGAAGGAAAGTGAAAGGTGGTCAGCACAGGCCTAAAGAAAATAAAGCTGTAGTTAAAGGCAGAGTCCTACTGAAATTCCAAAACCAAACAGAACTCACAGAAAGACAAAATATTTTAAATTAACTATATTTATCACAAAACACAACAGCAGTTATTCACACAGTGAAATAATTAGAATCCTTGGGATTTCATGTAAGTACTCAGAATTATCGATTACTTTCAAAAGAATGGAACTAAAGCGAGGTTGAACTGTTTGTTTTTGTCTTCCCCTCCTCCAGATGTATTTAATTTTACTTTTTTTCTTCAAAATTAATACTACTTATTGTATTTAACTATTCTCCTTCTTTACTTTTATATTATATGCAAACAAACTCTCCCCTCATTTTTTTTTTTAAATTTCTTTCCATCACCCAGTAGATCACTTTTATACGCCGAAATCCAGATTCTGTGTTTCAACAAAAATAAAATCAGCTTCTTCATTAGTAACTCAAGAATCCTTGAATCTTTTTACAGTGCTTTTGGAATATTATACTATTAACAAAGTAACAAATAGCCCACACAACCTGTTGCAGAGGAATCAAATAATAAGTGGGTATCACTTTTTATTTGGGACTCATATTCATTTAATTATTAAAAAAAATACATACTGTTTTTCTCTACATCCGACAATGTATTTTGTGGGAGGTATTGCATTTTTTCTTCCATGAGTATAGCTGTTGTTCCCTTTTTCAGTTTAAGCCCTGAACAGATTTCTGAGTTAGGTAAGTTAGTTAAGCCATGTCCTTACAGTGAGAACAAAAGTAAATCTGTAACATGTGTCTCCTGTCAATTCTTATTCTGAGCTCCCTTCATTTAAATAATGTTACCGAGCTGGATACGGAAAAATTGGTAGGTTTGCTCTGATGCAGAGCTACCAGTTCTAGGACAAAAAGCAATTATGCAAAGAAAAAAGCTCTGAGCCCTGGCTCTACCCCGAGAACAGCTGCAGTGCTCAAAAATTGAGAAGCAGCAATTTGAAAATACTGCATAACGTTACTTACAGGAGCTCCCACTGGCAATCACTGGTGTCTGGATTGGGACCATGTTGTGGAATCAACACTGGCCAACAGCAGCCCCAATAGCTACTGTACAGCAAGCTACAGTACAGCTGCACAGCACTGCCTATAAAGACTTTGCTCATTCCCACTGCAACCGTAGGGAATGCAGTATGTTCCTGTAAGACAGGTAACACACACAAACACAAAACAAAATACCCGATGGCTCATGTTAACTTGCCCACTTACCTTCTGCAGATGAAAAGGAAAGGTAACCACAAATATACAAGTCACTGTTTGCTTTTAGCCCTGCGCCTAAAACTGAAATTACCAATGAAATAAAATGTCACTTGCAGGCCACATACTGGTAACATTAAAAGGCTGCACAAAACTAGCAATAATTCCGTATCCTTACTTGTAGCAGAATAAAATTCTTAATTAAAAAAAAAGTTCTGAATATCCTTGAATTTCTAGACTTGCAGGCTACATCTAGATTTGCAAATAAACTTTTACAAATTTTTGAGATGAATACTTCAAATTGCTAAAAGAATCATTAGCATTGTTCCTTGGTGATTAGGGCGCCTAGAGTGCTGATGTAACGATTCCAGGCACTAACAATGTTATGGCACTGCTTTATTCATTCAAAGTAGAAACACCACAACTCTGGGAAAGCGAAAAAAGCCCATTCCTAACTATCAATTTCTGGAATACAAAATGAATTCTCATTGACTACAAGTTGCTAATGGTAAAATTCACAGTGACTTTTTAATTCAAAGTTTCCAAAGAGAATATGTTTCAAGGGAGATAAAACAACAGCATCTCCAAAGCCTTTCTGAGACGGCGACATGAGCACAAGCAGGGAGCTGCAGCCTCTATCTGATTATGAAGCCCATACCTTTCATCTTACTCTCCTTTATTCTGTTTTCAAAAGCAAGCCTCTGGCAAAAGAACACTAAACAGCAATAACCTTGTAAACCCAGATTGTGATTTTTCTTTTAAACGGTGAAGTCTTAGAATATAATCAAAATGACTACAATACATTTGGCCCAAATTGCCATCTGCCTGTCCCAACATGATATTCTTGTTGGGGACTGCTGCAAAAGAGACAGTATTTCAGCCCTGTCCTAACTGCACACAATCCTGTGACCGTAAGGGAGAGGAAGGATAGTTTGGGGCTACCAAAGGCAGCAAGTGTAGAGCTTTCCATTTCTCTCACTGAAGCATTCTTAAAACAACGATGCTGTAACAGAAATAGAAATCTCTGGCTTACAAACGCAATGATTCTTTAGTTTCGGTTGCTGAGAATACAAATGCTAAGAATTCCAGAAAGCTCTCCAGGAGCATGAATTAAATGGTCAGTGAACAATGAGCTGATCTAGAGCTGCACTTAAAGGCAGTCACGCGCTCCCTCTGCGGTGTGCCTTGACTTACTCGGAGAAGTTGTGGCCTGCAGGCAGGAACCAAAGCAGTGATGAGCGCTAGCAGGGAGGGTTCAGCCCTGCACGAGGACCCGGTGGGAGCGCTGCCTCCTCGGCCTTGGCCCTTCCGTTTAGTCAAGCTGCCCGTCTCGCCTGTACTGCAAGGCTGGGTTTTGTAACATCGCTTTTGTTGTTTGCCCACTACTACTTCAGCCAGTTATTAACAGTTAAATATCATTACACAAAACGTGTGTCTTGCGAGACAGACTCGAGCACGACCCCATCCCTCCTTCTCCAAGGTTGGTTAAAATAGCAAGTATTGAAAAACATTAATTGAAACCTCAGTGACTGCACTACTTTGATGTACAGTGCAGTGTTTCCATTACTAGCTGCCAGGCTTTAAATAGAAAAAATATTTTCAGCACATTTTGGGCCCGGATTTCTACACATTGCGCCTCTTCCCAATAATTCCAAGCCCACAGACTCACTTCAACCAAGCGTAAAGATATTAATTTCTTCCAAGCTTCATAGATACAAGCCCCTCAGTAAGCAAAGGCTGCAACAATAGTTCAGGCTGCAGCATGAGACCAATTCTTACTGGGCAGCAGAATTTCCACTCTGTTCGATGTCAGGAAAAGCCTTTCTAACTACGGCAGCTAAACCGCTAGATTTAAAAGTCAATCTTTTATTTTATTTTTTTTTAAACTTAATTTCACATTTCTCAATGAATTGAACATTTTTAAAATATATATTCTTAACTCAATGTTTTAAAAAAAAAATATTTGAGATCCAAAATATTATCTCCCATGTCTTCAGAGAAAAAAAAACCCAAACCAAAAACCATGATGAGTTTCTCAAGAAGCTTTTTTTGACTTTAACTCCTAGAGAAAGTATCTTAAAGCACTGGGAGACCATAGCTGAATTAAAGTCATTTTGGAACAAACCAGAACTAGTTGAAGAAGTCTCTCAGTACATGAAACTTCAGAAGTCATGTGTAATATAACTGAGTTTCATTTCTTCTGAATAACCTTTGAAGAACTGGTCTCAAGTTCCATTGCAGCAGCTTTTCAGTGTTTAAGGACCACATTTTCTTTCTTTGGCCCTAAAGCATTTTTCTCTCAAATTCCTGACTTCTTTCTAAAATCAAGTAATGCTTCCTGTGCTCCAATATCCCTTTATCTTTAACATTTCAAATCCAGATTTTACCATGCTCTATCACAATTACAAGTGGCTCAGCTGAACAGGTAGTGAATCAGAAAAGTCAAACAACAAAAACAAGTATTATAATATACCTGTGTGTGTGCATATATTTATTTTCCCTCTATTTAAACCATCACCATACACTGAAAATCTTTGTACCATCCTGTTTTTGATAAATGCTATAAATGCTTGCTTAAGGTTAAAATATCATATCTGGCAGTGCTCCTATATGTACTCCAAATGAACCAAAACAGATAAATTATTTAATTAAATAAAAAATGCTGCAAACTTCTTAAGAAATGCTATTTTTTAATAAAGCTTTTATGAGATTTCTTTCATATGTGATTACTTTAGAGATAAAAAAAATCAGCTCTCATCTTGGATCATTAAATTTAAATTAAAAGGCGTAATGTTGTAATTGTGAAATGACTGCAGGTCAGAGAAAAGACTTTACATTCATGCACATCCAACCACAAATTCCATATTATTTATCAGCTTCTCAAATGAAAATTAAAGGATCTGACTATTTAATGTGCCTAGTACTCAGCAAGTTTGAAGGAAGTAGAAATCATTTGAGTGTCCAGTGTTTATATTGTTATCAGCAGACTATGCATCTTGCTTTCTCTATTTCACTTCATTTACCTAACCCATTTGGAACAAAGCAGAACAAAAACCAAACGTAAAGAGACCTTACAGGGCATCTGAGAAGGCACATCTGAAGGGGCCTCTACCTCCCTGCTTGAAGCAGGCCTCATTAGATCAGGTTGCCCAGAGCCTGGTAGAGGTGAGTTCTCTCTCTCACTCCGGAAAAATCTGTTCCAAAGTTTGATCAGCCTCATGGCGAAGAAGTTTTCCCCTAAATATAGGCAAATAATCCACATTGTGATTGGTGTCCGTTGTCCCCTGTCTCATCAACAGAGACCTTTGAGAAGAGCCTGATTCCATCTTCTCTACACCTTCCTCTTAAAAAAAGTTAGAGGCCAAAGTAAGAACTAACTCTCATCACCACCATCACAGAAGAAAAGACCACAAAAATAAGGTTGAAAGAGATCTAAAAAAGGTCACCAGATATCTCCTACATTAGGCAAAAAAAAAGATAAAAAGTATCTACTCCCTGGAAATGCTCTCAGAGCTATCCTACCAGTAAAGAACTTACAGCTTTACCAGAGAGCATGTTCTGATGCTAAAGAATGTCTCTTTGTATTTAACTTGAAAGGAAGAGAGATGTGAATTTGGGACTACTCAGGTTTTTTTAAAAAATTAAATTCTATAAGGGATATAAGAACACTTATCTTTTAAGGTAAGAGGCTACTTATTTTTGTTCATCAATTGTTCTCTACTGTAAAAGTCAAGTATCAAAAATCTTTTCAATGTACATTCATGCACTATCCTGCATTCCAAAGTCTCCAGCATTTGCCTTGGGATACAGTAAAGAGAGTTTAAAAAACAGTCATGTATGACTGGAAAAGTAAAAGAATCACACAGAAGTCATACACGTGATATTTTTACATAAATGGGACATCTGAACCACCTCATAAAAATGCTAGTCAGGAATTCTTCGATTTCGCCATCTAGAAGTCTCTATTAATAAAAGCAAGACTACACCTAGGCCCTCCAGCTACAACTTAAGGACAACATTAAAATGGTATCAAGTGCAAGCACCAAAAAGTTTTGCTTTGAACAACACAAGAGTATCTGTAACAGACAGAACAAGTAAATGGGAACAGGCAAGCATTCGTGAAAGTTCTGGAAATAATTTTTTTTCATATATACTTCAGTAGTCCCAGGGAAATCAGATTAATTGATTAGGAAGACAAACTACTGTCTACAGAACCTGTACAGATTTACCACTTCTGCAAAACTGAAATATACTTAATTTGTTTATCTTCAAGCACACTATATAAATCTTTCCCTTTTTACAATAAGATTCCTTTTTTCCCCTCTATTGATGCAGTTTATACTAAAGGATGTAAACTGCCTATACATTTGCTTGTGCTTGAAGGAGAGTTTTCCAAAAGCCACTTCAGCCTTCCTCTCTCTGCCCCAATGTGTATGTGTCTCATACACACTTTTATTTCTGAAATAGTTTCATTCTATATAGAACTTTCCATTATGTATCTCTAAACGTGTTTTTTTTTTCCCCTGAAAGCATCCTATGCAACTGTGTTTACACTGGGGCTTCAAAGCATTTTGAAAATATCTGGAAGTCCCACAGAGCCTCACAGAGAGATTCCTAATTCTTTGGGAATCCTGCCAAGACTGCTCTTGCTATTTTGCTGGCATCTGAGATCTACAGAGATGCACTAGGCACTGTTCTGACAGGAGAGACTTATTGAAGTCACACCACAAGTTAGGAGCAGCTAGCACATGCGCACACACACACGCACAGTGAGCAAGAACAGCTAAATGCAACTGAAGCAGCACTGAAGACACTGGGAACACCGAAGAGCTACAGCATGTGGGACACACTATCCCCCTCCTGGCATACAGGCCAGGGCCAAATGGCTGGGCAGGAGCTCTGCTGGAAGAAGCAGGGGTCTTGGTGGACGGCCACTTCACCTGGGGTCAGCACTGTGCCCTGGCTGCTAGCACAGAGCGCTGCACGGGCAGGCAGGACTTGAAGGGAAGCGATCACTGGTGTATCCCCCATTGGATTCCCACCGGAGATATTGTGGGTTTGGTTTCAGACCACCACAATAAAGAGAACATTGTAATAAAACAAGTCACATAACTTTTATATGCATTGGAGAACAACAACAAAATGTTTACACTATGCTACAGTTTAAGTAAGAAATAGCATTATATGTAATTAAGTACCCCAACAACATATGCACCTTAATTAAAAAAAAAATCACCAAAAATGCTAACGATCATCTGAGACTTCGGCGAGCCATAACCCTTTTGCTGTGTCTTGCCTGGATATTGATGGCTGCTGACTGACCCAGGTGGTGGTTGCTGAAGGTTGGGTCAGCTTTGTTGTTCCATTTATGATAACCCTCCTCTGTGTTTTGTAACTCTTGAGGCACTAGGATTATCAGAATGGTAAATGCACATTGGTTTCAACTTGAAGTCACCAGCTGCTTTTAGCTCTTAACAAGAGTCAGCCTGCTATCTGAAACCAGACATTCACTTCTCTCTAGCTATGAAAGTCTGAGAGGGCATCTTCTTCCAGTTGAAGATAGTTTGGTCTACACTGAAAATCTCTCGTTGAGTGTAGCTACCTTCACCAATTATCTTAGCTAGATCTTCTGACAGTTTCCACATCAACACTTGTTGCTTCACCTTGCATTTTTTTTTGTTAGAGAGATGGCTTCTTTCCTTAAACCTCATGAACCAACTTCTGCCAGCTTCAAAATTTTCATCTGCAACTTCCTCACCTCCCGCAGCCTTCATAGAATTGAAGAGTTAGAGCCTTGCTCTGGATTAGTCTTTGGCTTAAGGAAAATGTGGTTTGATCTTCTTAGCCCACTAAAACTTTCTCTGTATCACTAAAATGCTGCTTCTCTTTCTGATTTGTGTGTTCCTTGGAACAGTCCTTTAATTTCCTTCAAGAACTTTTCTTTTGGATTTAAAATTTGGCTGTTCAGCACAAGAGGCCTAGACTTTGGTATGTCTTGGCTTTTGACATGCTCTCCTCGCACAGTTTCATCTTTTCTAACTTTTGATTTAAAATGAGGAGACGTGCAACTCCTCCTTTCACTTGAATATTCAGAGGCCATTGTAGTAGGGCTATTACAGTAATTTCAATATTGTTGTGCCTCAGGGAATAGAGAGGCCTGAGGAAAGGGAGTGAGATGGGGGAATAGTGGGTTGGTGGAGTCAGAACAAATATAATATTTATTAATCAAGTTTGCTGTCATTTACGGTGTGGTTTGTGGCACCCAAAAACAATTATACCAGTAACAAAGATCAGTGATCATAAATTACTGAATTGGATATAATAATAATGACAAAGTTTGAAACATTGTGAGAATTGCCAAAATGTGACACACAGACATGAAGTGAGCACATGCTGTTGGAAAAATGTCACCGATGAACTTGCTCAACATAAGGTCGCCACAAACTTTCGATGTGCAGAAAATGTGCATCTGCAAAGCACCATAAAATGAGGAAAGCCTGTATTTTGCAGCACTTGTTTGGCTGCATCTGTTAGGCTGCATGCAGTTTTAGACCTTCCCACGCACCCCAGGCAAGACTGACATATCGGAGAGGCCATCCAACCTTAGTTATTCTGTGAACTCCGACTGTGCCAAAAGGAAGGCAACCATCTTCCTAAGGCATCAGTGCATCAGAAGAAGAGCTTAGAAAATGATCAGATGTTTTCGCCTTTGCTTTGCAGCATATTCTCAGAAGGACAAAAATAAGTACTTTCCAAATTAACAACTAGAAACTTGTTTGGACATATTTATACTATACATATACATATTTATACTATTAATGCCCTTTCAGTCTTTGATGCAGAGTTTGTGCATTGGAATCAGATCATAGACAAGCAGTAAATTGTTGGTGTTAAAAGATATTGACGGAATATCTGAGGTATAAAGCCAGGGACTACTGCATTTGCTTCCCAAATTACAAATGTATTTTAAATGTCCTCTGACTTGAAAGATGCCTCTCCATGTACATTCATGTGACTCAGTGAAGCTCTTTGGTATGCCCAAAGGCAAAGGGAGACAACTTTCTAAAACAACATTCTTTAAAAATGCCTTTGCTAATTCTAGCAATAAAATCACCAAATGACATTAGACTCCACAGTTTGCCATATTCAAAATAAACTCCTAGTCTCAGTTTAAGATTTGACAATCCTAATTCCCGCTTTATATTCTTGTCTAAATCACAGTTCTCCCGTTTTCCTCTTCTCTCTCTTTACTGCCACTGAAGGCCATTTTAACACCATTTGGAGCTGTCTATTCCTTTGTGAGACACATTTGAAAGTTAGAATATTCCTTCAATTGTGTTGCCAGGTGCTTGAGGTGGTGCATATTTTTAAGGATGAGCAGTAGCTAGGATCTAGGATGGCTCTAAGGAAGAACCTGTTTTAAAACCGCAAGGCTTCTTCTATTAGGATAGACTATCAATAATTAATTATAGTATTTATTAAAATATTTGTTCCTGGTCTCTGAAGTATGATGCACTCATTTTTTTTTTTTTTTTATTTCAGTTGATATCCAAACATGAGGATTGCATCCTCTTTACATACGACAGCATCTCAAGCAATTTACAAGATTTTTAGGAGAAAGCATGGTGCTGGAGTTTGGCTTTACTTTCACAAATTTGGAACTTGTACTTTGCTTTTCCCTGGAAAGCCATAATAATAGCACTGAAATTAAAGGATGAAAACTACAGGAATGTCTGTAGATGCTACAAATAGAACACTAGCACACAAACTCAGAGAGGGAAGGGAAAGGAGAAAGGAAAAATTCTTAACGTACAAATACAGCTACAATAATCTACAGTCAAGAGAAATTATCTTTCAGGTGTATTAATTGAAAAACTGGCATCAATACATTCTTTTCCTGGGCAAGAAAAAGGCCTGGCGAAAGGCCTGGTCAAAGATTAGCTGCATTTATACTTGTTAAACAAAAAGGTGGGACAGGCAGGTGCCATGAGTGATTTTTGCCTGTTATAATCATGCAACAGTGTAGTTCCCATTTTGCAAACATTTACAGCAACAGGTTAAAAACGAACAAAAACAAAACAAAAAAACCCCACATATTTTGCTGCCATTCATTAGGATTACAATTTTGCAAATTTCTCCTCAGTTTAACTTAGGCATAATTTTGCCAGTGAAGTCATAACATCTCTTTTATTGCCAAGCAGTAAGCAAAAGAGGTGCATAAGCAGTCAAGTGATCAAGATTTTTCTTAGTAACATAAAATAATAACCTGATGATGAAAGAGAGCTTGCACTTTCAAAAAGCCTAGCCCTCCTGGACACAAAAGAAATTTAAATAATTTCACAAAATGCCACTGACATGAAGTTATAAAATTTAAGGTTTTATTAAAAATGATACGTTGCAATTCAAGAGGGCACAGAGCTGCCTAGGCTTTCAGTGACCTTTTCTGATATATTTTGCTTCCAAAGGGAGCCATTAGTAACAATATATGAATTCAGGGCTGCCCTTAGTCAGAATGTTATTAGAAAGGGATCTTTCAGTTTCTGGGTTTCTATCCTGCTCTTACATTATTTTATAAAAAAAGAAAGGAAATTTGTGTACAAATCTTTAGTGTTGAAAACAGTCTACTTACATAACTTCTCCAATTTTCTCTTACTGGAAGTGAATTTTCTTTGGACAAAAGCTTCACTCTACAAATTTTTGATCAACAGATTATGTTCAAGTGCCCCCTTAACAGCATCTACTCTGAAGAAATTTGTTTAAAATAATTTCATAAAAGGAAAGAAGCTACAAAACCACTGAACATATTTTTTAAGGTATTTGCTTCCATAAGCATTTTGTAAAGGACAGCATGCTGATTGGCCAAATCTAAAAAGCAATAGGATTCCTAGGTAACATTAAAGAAAGTTGGCATTATATGTAGCCTATTGCTAAGTCTCACTCCTAGCCTTGGAAGCTGATAAAAAGCTCCTTGATATACTGAGGCTCAGTTTTGCAGATTTAGGCAGAAGAGGCTTCTTCATTTCCTTCGTAAACCCTTCATCCAGCTTCTCTGTCCATTTGACTTTTAAAAGAGAGTGGGAGAGCGCTGTATGTATTCATTACTTTGCATCATCCAGCATATTTACTGGTCTGATAGAATATTACCTTATCTTTACATATACATGTGTGTGTGTGTGTCTGTGTATATATACTATCCGTGTGTGTGTGTATATATATATACACATGTGTATATATATATATATATATATACACACACACACACACACACACACACACACAGA
>VWPW01008097.1:90378-110535 GCA_013389825.1 Crypturellus undulatus
TATATATATATATATATATATATATATATACACACACACACACACACACACACACACACGGATAGTAACCTCCATGTTCTCTTTCAATTCAGTCCTCCAAAGATATTAGCTAATACTGTACCCATACTGCAGGTTTGCTTAGAATTTAGTACTTCATCCTTGACAACTTCTGACCAGATCATCTCGGGTTTATTCCGTTAGCCTATTAAGACATGAAATCCAAGCTGGAAGAACTTGATTTGAACTAATTTCCAATCACTTTAACCTGAAGTACAGATAATTTGGATTACATTTCAGGCTGTAACTTCAGCTGAGATACAAACATCAAAAAAGCTGTCAGTTATTAAGTGGCTTGACAAGAAAATATTGTCTTTATAGGCAAATGGTTACAGCTGTGGACACTACTCCAATAGCTATGAGAAACCAAAAATTCCACACCTTACAAAGATCTATTCTAGAAACCTTTCATTTGAATGTATAAGCAGAGACACATGAAAACAGCATATTTTTTGCACCTCAATTGTTCAAAGACTTCTCATAATGAATCCTCGCTACCAGAGGCTTTAGCATCTCTACTAATAAAACAGTTTTAAGTTTTAGTGTCCCAAGGTTAACTGAAAGCATACAGAAGCATTCAGAAACTGGTGTTCATCACTAGACAGTGCATTTTATGGAAAAATACACATATTTCCACCCCAAAGGTTGAACCCCCAATTGTTTTGTTCAGCACCAAATAAAACTGTTTACAAGTGATATTCTACTAAAAGAAGTTTAAAATACTGTAGTGAAACCTCATACAAGATGGGCAAAAATCACCTTTCATTAACCTGCAAGTGCAGGTTTCTGCATCACAGGTGCAAAGGCAGCTAAACCACAGCTGTGCAGAGCCACGAGGACCAAGCAGGGTTTAATGACTGAACAACATTGTTCCATAAGCACGGCTGGCCCTCAGTACTATTTATTCACATGCACTATGATGAGCAGAGTAAACCTCCACTGATCCAAGCTAGGCATAAGCAAGGCCAGCTCCATATCAGTATTATCTTTAACTTAATCTTTAGCACTGTCAGGCCCCAGCTGCCTTCACGAAGAGCCGCTTGGTTTTCAAAGAACTGCTCTCCCCAGCAAGTCTCCTTAACCTGGATTTGCTCTGGCAGTTTATTGTTGTGAGATAAATGTGTCTCCACATTTGTCTCCACTCTGCAGAGGCACCTGAGGGGGCTTTGCGGGAAGCTTAAAGAGGGCAGGGAAGCCAGGTTAGATCAGGAGTGGTTTTGGCTGACCTGGGCAACATGACTGGGAACAGACTTTGCACCACCAAGCATGAAGCTCTGCGGAAAAGCAGCTAAATGATAGGAGCTTAGAAAGGGGGCACGCTCTGTCCATGCAAAGTGCCCAACGTAGCTAATCTACCCCTTTATCTGTCATTCTGGCTACTGTGTAAAAAGATAGAAAGCACAATGTAAAATAAGGCTCAGATTTGAGAAGTGGACAGTTTCTATAACAGGCACAGCATTAAGGTGATGGATTCTAGGCTTGTTTTCGTATGATCTCTGTGTCGTGGTATGTCAGCTATATCCAGTCTTCAATACCTCTGCGATGAAGCAAGTTTGATGTTAGAGCACTAAAATATCTGAGATAGGCAGCTGTCTGTGCTCGTTTTAGAGCACGACACCATCGTATTTGCAGGGAGCAGTTACAGGATATCGTCTACGGGACTGTGACCTGGGGCACAGAGCTAGAGAAACGCAAGCTCACACACAAGAATACAGCTACCTTCTCTCAAAATCTAGAATTAATACCGCTACTGTAGACATTAATAAAAAAAAATACACACACACACAAAATCTAGCATCGTGGCTATTGAGGCAATCGCCCATTTTGTGACTGCACCAGTGGAGAGAATTCCCTGCACCAGGAGAGGCTCTAGCTGTGCGCTTTGGTACGGTCTACGTGGAAGCCGCATGCAGGGTGGAAATACTGCTGCTGATGCCAACACTGCCGCGAGGGCCCTCACAGGTGCAAGACATGCAGACTGAGGCAGTACTGAGTTGCTGTACTCACTGTGCCCTGAAGCTGGCGGATAACAGAGAGCTAAGGCTCTACCAAAGCAAAGGAAAGATTTTAATCGCAGAAATGTCTTAAAAGCAATTGGTGCGTGCGTGTGTGTGTAATATTCATAGTCTCAAATTAAAAATAAGTCATTTCATAACTGATCAAGAACCTCTGATTAAGTGTAAATGAAGCAAACTGTCACTCAGTGCTGCACTTGGAGATAATCTGGTCTGTATGGGCCTCTCTGGTCTCCATGGTCAAAAGGATTTTGCACTTTTATAAACTCCCAATTCTAAACACAAATAACAAATAACCACAGGATTATGCAACAGCTTCTAAAGATTTTCTGCCCTACTCAACACACATAACACTAAATTACACAGCAATATTCTTTATGAAGAAATACAAATATCACAGTATCCCGATAAAAAAAGATGAAATAAAAAAAATCATGAAGAAGGAGCTCTATTTTTAGAGAAGAGCGGCCTTGTTTAAACATCATTCACATAGAAAAACAGGTAGAATTTCACATGTTTAAACATGGTAGACTTGTGATGAGGCTCAATCCTGCCTTGTATAGAGCACCACAAAATTACGTTAGGGATCAACTTGCAAATTGTTTTAGCATGGCTCCAATAACTCGTTTTAACTGTGTCCAATTAGTGTTGACAGCCTGGCCGCATTTGATTTAGAATACGGAGATAGATGCATATGTTAAAATGAGGTTATTGAACTCTATTTAGAGAAGTTTTGCCCCATTTTCACTGAGCAGGCAGTTGAAAGAGACTTGCAGCTTCTCTTTTAAGAGGCCAAACACTGAAAGCTGCATTAACATTACTGCTTAAAGAAGGCAAACACAGTTATGAAGAGACTTCTTCCCTACAGAATAAGCAGTTTCTGCCTTCCTCTCTTCCTCCTGCAAGTAGGTTCCAGACGTGGAAGCTTTAGGCATCTACTTTCCATTACATCTGGGGTAACGTTAGAGTAACATTTGCTATATGGACATGCCTACTTTAAAAGCTAGCAGAAGCAAAAGTTGTTTATATTTGGGTAAAACACACAAACACAGCTTAAATTTAACCTTATTTTCATAATATTTTTTACTGAATGCTTTGTAAAAAAACTGAGCATAACAGCAACGTTTAAAAATAACCTACTTTTCTCAGCATCTTATGAGACAACACTCTAAAAAAGCCTAAGATTTACTTCAAAGGAACAATTTTGAGAACAACTGGAAGAATGGTATTAATATCAATACATAATAATACAGCCTGCCAGTTGAGTGTACCAAAAGGTCAATCTATTTCTCACATGCCCCATAGCATATACATTCACTCTAATTCCTGGCACCACAGCTTCCCCGAATCTCTACAAAAAGCTAATATCCAAGTAGAGAAAAGCAAATGACACATTTAGTCTTGTTGCATTAAACTACTCAATTAGCAGCACTTCAAATTAAAAATGAAAAGCTGGTTGGAATGGAAGACTCGCTCTCATTTCTCCAGTTTGTGCACTATCATCTTCCTTAAAAGAGAAACTGATTATAGCCCTTAGCTGGAATGGCCTTCAGAGCCAGCAAATGAAAGTTGACCAGAGGTCAAGAAAACATAGAAAGCTCAAGGAAACATCCACTTGCACAAAGGTCTAGGCCAGCCACCCTCAGGACGTGTTGCTCTGCTTATGCCACAAACTGTTTTGGCAAACTGCTTTCACACATGCTGTTACTCTCTTGTAAATTTTTGATGAAGAGTAGTGCATTTTGATGCTTTGCCATATATATAATTTCAACCTAGCAAGCCATTTTTAAGCCTAATTCTACTGGAATTTGTCAAATAACTTTAAAGCACACTTCTTAAAACCAAAGGAATTTACATGTAGTATTGACTATCACCAATGATTGCAAGTGCACACACAATCGTTTATGTTTTAACCTCAAAACATACTACGATTTACAGGAAAGGTCTGCTAAGCAAATTTTCCATCTGTACAATTTATAACATGCTATATTTAAAATGCCACACTTTTGGGAATTTGATATAAGAAAGATAACTTTGGAAATTCAATGAAATGATAATGCACAGTACAGTGCTAATGACCCTTAGACAACTGTTATTTTGCGCTAGGGATTATATCTATTGCACAAACTGGTGATTTCAGACTAGTCAAGAGGCTACCATTTACTGAGGTAATAGCTTTTGCTAATCTGAGGAACAAAAACGCTTCCCCTCAATTCATAGCATGGTATATTCGCTAACTTAAAACATAAAATAGAAATTAAGGGATCTATCTGCACCTACAATGTTCAGAGGGAGGAAAGCAGAAGGCAGAGTGACAAAATGGCCTTATACAAGCAGAAAGTTCAAATATCAATCCTTATACATCGTACATAAATCCAAACCTATTTAAAAGCATAAGAACACACAGAATCTATCTCAAATCAACAGACCATTCTGATGGAAGTGCTGGCACTTGGGCAATTGCCCACCAAAAAAAGCCCTGCACCAATGTTCAGAAAACGTCCTTGCTAGGCGGTCACTTCTGCAGCTACTGCGAACATATCCACCAGCTGGGGCGAATCAGTGCAGTTCCACTAACTGCACTGAGAGAGGCAAAGGCTGGAGGTCTGGCTCATATGAGATTCACTCCCCCTCCTCCCCTTCCCCAAGCTGGGAAGGATTTAAACCAGCCAAATATTTTACCTGACATGACAGAAACGATGACACTTGAGAGATGCTACCAACAAGCTCTTGACAAAAACAGGATACCCAACAAAAACATAAGGATCATACAACTAGTAGGCTGTGTGAGCACAGATATTCCAAGACATGAGCAATCTCAGCACATCTTGGATGAGAAGGTGCTGCAAACTGTAACAAAATCTTTCTGCCATGAGCATGTGAGGCCCACACCGGGTATCTGCCTAAGACAGCTTCTCTTCTGCTCCATAAATGTTAACAGTGACAGAGATGGAAATGCCTATGGCTGGCTGGCTTCTGCCCTTACTTCCAGTCTATCGTGGATGTGGCAGCTGCCTGTAAGAGCATAGACACAAGATGATCAAGGGGTAACCAATGGGAAAAGCAGAACCATATGTCACCCAGTGTTGAGATAATTAATTATAAACGAAAACCATATATGTCTTTACATGATTTGTATGCCTTTACCATATGTCATACAGCTCCACAACAAGCAGAAAGACAAGCAGACTGGTGCAGCAAAGCAGTGTTTGAAAACCTCCTCCTTAAATGTGGTCTTCAATCCCTTGCCCTTTGATGAAACAGCAACATACCATAAGCCTACAGCCCACCACATGCAGACTGTTATGAATAGACAAGTATCATAGAGAAATGAAATAGACAAATATCAAGTAACTTTCTGCAGCTTATATATCCGATGACTTATTTAGAAATAGCTTTCTCTAGGTTTAAAATTATTATACACAAGCTAATTTCCCTTGGTGCATTTAACTCTACTTCTCTTTGCCACTCTGTAGCAGACACACATCGGCAGCCATCAGTGGCAGCCCACCAAGCATAGGAAGAGGAAGGAGAAATTTCTTTCAGAACTGAGAGCCTGCAGCATTACCAGGCTGCAGAAGGTACACTTAAGTACTGAGCGAGAATAAGTACACTTACTCTGATTCAGTAAATTCCCTTTGAAGGGCGACACTACTATTTTACCCTTTCATTTTTGCATACCCTGAAGCTGAATCAGACCTTCGTATCAGAAGGAAAAGAGGCTACCACAAATCTGCTCCCCCAAATGTTTGGTAAGATTCAAAGGCTAAGTTGTCATAATCTGCAGCCCAATAGCAGGGCCACTATTCATGTCCTTTGTCTTATTTCTTATCCATACCACAACTACAGCTAAAATAGCCGGAGAAGATAATGCCACATAAAAAAAAAAATAAAAAAAAAAAAAAAAAAAAATCAAATTTTGATATCAAAGCCATCTATGAAAGGCAAGTTCTTCCACATGCAATATGGAAATGACTATTTCACTTTTCTTAGTTGTTTATGTCTTTTCTTTATTGGTCTTTCACTATTTAAATATGTTAAGGATAGATAGCTTTAATTTACAAATAAATCAATGGAATTGTCTTTTATTGGATTCCATCTTGTACCTGCTAATAAAACTGCTCCACATGTAAAGTACTTGCAAATTCTGCATTGCTTGGACCTACATGGCCTTTTCAGATTTTTTTTTTTTTGGCAAGGAAAATGCAAAAAAACAACCACAGACATTTATTGCTAGTTATACCCATAGAAACAATAGGTATAAACCCCTTATCTTTTCTACTTCATTTTCTTGAGGGGTGAACCCCCAGAAAACAGGAGTGCCTAGAGCTAAGCAGGCTCTTTTCGACCTAGTAAAAAGTGCAATATGGATTTGCCAGTCAATTCAAACAGGTGGAAATAGTGAGGATGCAGTTTTGGGTCTAGGAGAGCCTGCAGCTCTGTCTCCACCACATGTTCTCAGCTCTTCCTCCTCTCTGCTCATGGCTGACTCAAGTACATGTGCAGCTACAGTGAGGAGCTATTTTGGAGAACCAATAATAATGAAAATAAACATTGAGTGATGGTTTCAGACAAACCAACTCCCTGACTTGGGGTTCCCCATGTAAATGCACGTTTACCCACCACAGCTCAAGGGCAGGAACGCAGCAATTAGGATGTGGGTCAGCTTAAGCTGTAGCAAAGCCCCACTGAAAGGGAAGAGGGTTTTCCACTTCTCTCTCCCGCTTCTTCCCCAGGTTAATGTGCAATGAGCCAACCACACAGGCAGATGAAGAGGAGCAAAAGCAGCCTTGTGGCAGGAAGAAACCTCACACATTTTAGTGATGCTATTGCAGGAAGGCTCATTATCCTTGAGCACAGTTTTATGAGGAATGGGATGCAGACAAAAGACTTTCTATAGAAATTAAACTAGTCCCAGCACGAGAGCAACTGAACTGATGCTTAC
Organism: Crypturellus undulatus; assembly: GCA_013389825.1. Taxonomy (NCBI): domain Eukaryota; kingdom Metazoa; phylum Chordata; class Aves; order Tinamiformes; family Tinamidae; genus Crypturellus; species Crypturellus undulatus. Next base: position 97,396 of record VWPW01008097.1, read on the forward strand.
AGAGCTCACTTTCGCTTTATTTGGTAACATTCCTGACAGCAGGACCTCTCATACATGCGTCGCTAAGTTTTTATAGTTTATGGATTACATTACCACAGATTCTACTTTCACAAGGGCACCACCACAGGAGGCAATGAAATCCCAATCTATTAGTAGCATCACGCTGCTGCTCCTTGAATGCACCATCACTCGGGGGAAGGCAGCAGGCAAAGGGCTGCCCTGGTACAGCCTGCACAAGGTGGTCTCCCTTGGCCTGGGGCAGAGGAACCGCTCACATCAGCAGCACCACCACAGCCAGGCCTGTGGTGGCCTGTCACCCCACACCCTCTGTGTCTGTTCCTGGATGTCGCTGCTAACGTTTCAACCTTGAGGAAGCCATGGTAGGGATGTAAAATTCTAGACATGTCCACTTCCTCGCAAATAAGCTGGCCCACAATGCATTCCTGTACCAGAAAGAAGCGAAACGTTTCTGCTAGTTCAGTTGCCCAAGGGGCAGGGAAATGCAGATACTGCAGTGAAGGGAGGGGTGGGAACAAGGAATAATGGATGAGAAACCTTTTGGCGGCAGCTATAACATCAGAACAAACCCTGGGAAGCAAAGCTAAAGCCACCACAAAAAAATATCCACTAGGAAAAATAATCAGGCTGCATTCGTTTTGGACTGCATGAAATCTAGTTTCAAAACATAATATGCAGCTTGAACAAAAACATAGAAGTAAATCACCATAAGTTAGTAAGTCTGTACCATAGAACAGGAAGAAAACCTGTTGCTGTAGCAGCGTACAAATAATCACAATAAGAACCGTGTTAGAAATGTCAAATTTTACCCAGAATCTCCAAACAGTATGTTCAAGAACAGAATAAATAGCTCTGCTCATAATTAAAGTTACCCCTACATGCTTTCGGCTCAGTGCATATGCTGCAACATCAATTCATTTCTGTTTTCCAAGAGTCTAGAAAAGCGATAGCATTTATGTATCATTACATATTATACAAAATTAAAGAGAGGAATGTAGTTCGTTCTAAAAAGTACGCACTAGAATATGTGAAAAACAAGCAGCTGACAGTCTACAATGAATTTCAAGTTATATAGTTTGCCTGAAAGAGTACAGGTTTTCCTGTAAGACAGTTCCCTTCTCATCACACGGCCAACAGCTATGATTTAACAGTGCTGCATCCCTATCTATAGTGAATGGAGATCCACACTCTGCTTCAGCAATTTGGTCTCTTATTTGTTCTCTACGGTTTGCAACATGCATCTTTCCAGACTTCTCTCCAATCCTGCCACTGATTTGGTCAAATGCTTCAAAGAATAACTTAAGAAATAATAAAAGCCTTTAAGTGACACCTGACAAATCTAAACAGAAAGTCAATCTGGTAATACTTTTATTAGGACACAGCTGCACCAGCACCAACCTCTGTCTACTTACATTCAAGAATACTCCTATTCCTTAACCCAGATTCACTTTGCGGACCATAACTTCACGAACCATGTTCAAGACTCAGTTTTATCTAGTCGGCTAGAGCGATCATTTTGAGTCAGGGTGGTGGCATACAAGGTCAGTTCACATATGTATATAACTTAACTTTAACTTAACAAAAGTTTAAAAAGAAAAAGTTAAAAGTTACTTATCAACTGTTACGCACAACGAGCAATCATTTTGTTCGAATTCTGTCACAATTAGTCACGCTCACCTCTTTATCCATACTCTCTAAATCCTCTTTACATAGGGTGTACAGGGGCATAGTCTCAGACATACTTGGCTGGCGTTTCCGCTTAGACGGGCCTGGCTGCTCTTCGTTCTCACTTGCTGGTAACTCTTCTTCTTCTTCTTCTTCAAACATCTGTTGCTGATGTGGTTGAACAACTCTGAAAAATTTCAGGGGTCCCGCATAAGACAGAATTACTTTATAGTTTGTCTAGAAATCAAATTCTATACACAGCTTATGACAGCTGAATATGACTTTCCTTAATACTGTTACAGTCTGTGTTCAGCAAGCAAGAGAGCAAAGATCAGCTCTCCTAATGTCTGCTTTTATTTTCTGATAGCTTAAATTTTTATTCTACCTTTGGCTGGGTACTCACTCTCCTGACTTCCCATTATTCCTGCAAATAACTATCAAATCTTTTTGAAGTCAAGAGCTTCAGTAGCTGGAGATATGCTTCTCCTATAATACTTTAAAGTTGGTGCTCAAATGGAGTTTGTCTGTCACTTGACAAGTTCATCATTTATGACCATTCTTGTATTCTAATCAATGTTTCTTGACTGATGCGATACTCGTGTTCCTTAGATTCAGAATCTCTCTCTCTTCAACTCTCAACTTCACAGATAATAGAAGATTTTTCAGCAGGCCTAGAAAACTCATTTCTAGGATCTCAATCTTCAGTCTTTTCCTAGAAGCTAAGCCTGGATGAGATGCGAAGAGACCCTTTTCTGGCTACTGTATTCAGATAAGGTTCTGGGCTTTTTTTTTTTTTTTTTTAAATTGAACCTTATTACATCATTAGTTACCGTATTTAATATTTAAGCAGAACATGTAAATACAAAAACAATGGCAAAATATTATTTGGAATGGATAACATAACGACTTCCAAGGAATTGCTGTAAAACAGTAATGAAAAGAGTGACAATATCTAAAACCACATCAGGAAAATCATCACTTATTAAATATTTCTAAAATCCTATTTGATAAACCGAGGGGTTAAGCCAAAATTGCTCTGCAGTACAACTAACTGTGAACACCCAGTGCGCTGCCGCCACCACCATGACACAGGACACGTTACTGCAGCTCAGCGCTACACAGGGCCCTGTAAGCAACCCCAGGGTACACAAAGCACTTTTATGGTGGTAGCCATGAGAGGGTGAACTCAGGGTGTGATGACCAACACCAGCTGCAACTGAAACCATACACTGCTTCAGGTTGTAACCACGAGGTGAGGAGCATCTCTGAGCCAGGCCCCTTTAGACAGTGGGGAGATCCAGCAGCAGGCAGCGTGCTCTCAGCTACAGGAGCAGCATGGCCCCTTGTCACCAGGTGTGGAGCTCCAGCAGCAGCTTTCAGGCAATATCCTCCTGCTCCCACCCACCAAAACCCACCCACAAACTTCAGACTTTTTAACACATGCAAGCCACACATGCCAGTTCTTATTAATTGTTTCTGCTACTGCAAACTTAAAGCCTTCTTGAAAAGGCCATCCAGATATCATTTTTTTTCCAAACACATAATTTGCAAGCCATATTAAGTTGTCAATTGGCCTTTCTTGAGGAATCCTATTTCCTGAATACACACATTCCTACATCCACCCCCTCAGATCCCATGGTGGGGGGCAGGGGAGGGGACAGGAAAAAGAGAGGAAAGTCACATTAGTGAGTTATGGGGAAAAATCATGTTATATGCAATGGAAGATACCTGTCAGAAGTATTTTGCACTGCAGCAAAAAGCACACTTATATTTTAACCTTTCTGGATGCTGGGATTTTCTGTGGAGCCAAAAACCAAATCAAACGTAGTGAAAATAAACTAACCAAACTTATTTTTCCATTATAAATACTTCTTTTAAATCACAGCCTTTTCCCCCCACTCATTCAAATGTTCTTCCATTTCACTATTTTTTTTTCTGTTAAACCACTCACAGACAATAATTTTCATGCCTACAATGGGAAAAAAACACAATATTACACTATATTTTTTACAGGGATCTTTAATTACTCCAATTTTATAATTTTTAATATCATAGCCAAGAGAAAGACGGTGATTTAAATTCTTAGTAAAACACAGGATGGTAACACAAGGTATAAGCATCTTATGCTGTTGTATAAAAAACATGACAAGTTTGACCATGCCAAAAATTTTACACTTAAATTATATATAGTAGAGAGCTAAGCAGATTTTCTTGGAATAAAGTTTTTTTTTTTTAAAAGAATATATCATACTGATGACAGTGAGAACTTCTCTTTTGCAGCTTCTGTATAGCTGTATTTATACTGTTATTTTGAATATTGTAGGAAGACTATCATCTTTAATTTAAGTTATGGCAAAGGCAGAGATTATTTTCCACCATAATTAAATGAAAATTGCAATGACAGTTTAATTCCAAAGCTACTGAATAGCGGGCATAGCTGTGAAGTTCTATATTCTGAAGCAGTAACATGCAGAAATTTAAGTCAAGCTGAAGACTCCATCAATGGTATAAATTAAGATTAGATGGAGAGGTGTAATTTTGTTGCACATGCTGGTTGTATTAGTATAAAAAGACATATACACATGTTTTATTAAAAATACCTGTATTAATATACTTCAGACTATTGTCAGTTTTTTTTCTCCCGCATTTTCTAGCTACTACTGATTAAGAAATAATGGGACTTCTCGAAGCATACCGAAGTAGAAGATAAAATAGACAAAGACTAAAGCAAATTTTGTAACAAACATTTTTATTTTACCAAACCGGTTTTTCAACTGCTTGTCACACTGATGCAAATCTAAAAGACATACAGAGGCTGCAATCGTAACGCTTTTCTAACTGGAGGAGTTTTCTTGAGCCCTTTCTTGGAAATCACACCGTATTCCGGAGAGGTCGGCTGGCACTCGCCAACCTCACGCACGCAGATGTGCACGAGCGTTAGAACTGAATGCGGGGGCTGTGTGCAACGCCCGGGAAAGCAACAAGCATCTTACTTTCTTTGACACAGGATAAGGCAAGAACTAAAACAGGCTTGCCATCATGGAAGTCTGAAGAGTATTTGAAATCCAAGAATCACTCAGAATGCTTTGTATTTTTTTTAGACAAATTTGATAACACGAGGCAGAAAAAAGTGTAACACTGAGCCCGTAAATTAAGATTTGAAACTGTACAAGTGAAATTAGTTAACAAGAATCTCAAAGAATTTTCAGACACCAGTATCTCAAGCTACCCGTTGCAACTATCAATGCCTCTTAACATTACCTAAAACCAGAGTGCTTCTTTTAGTTTCTTACACGTACATTATACTCATTTTCTCAACTTTGCTTCACCTCTTACTGAATTAATAGCATTCACTAAAAACAAATCTGCAAAACCATTTTTCCTTCATTCTTTTACAAGTTATTTGCATTTCTTTTCATGGACAACACTGAAATACTGCATCTCATGAACTATCATCCATTAAGACTGCAATTTGCAAAACTAAAGCAAGTGTTCTTCGAAGTCTCATAGGTTCGAGTACAACATCAAGATGTTGTCACAAAAAGCTGACCAAAATAGAACCATCTGCAATTGAGTGGTGATGGTTCAAGCTGTATGTAGATATTTCAATTATACTCTTTTCTAAATTAGTTGCTCTCCTGAAACCATCTTCAAAGCAAAAAATATTGAACCCAATATGAAATAGGGAGAAATGACACAGACTTATATTGTACTCAAAATATGAAGCTCTTTTCAGCAACGCATCCTGTGACAGGTTATGCTCTAAGCATAACAAGGTCTACTCTTACAGTAAGTCCCAGTATCATTGCTACTATTTCTTCAGTGGTTTCTTCACACAGCAGTGCAAGTCTGTTGATCGTTGTCTGAAATGTAGATAAAGGTTTTTTGTTTGTTTTAGAAATTAACGAATTACTGCAGGCTTTCGCCAGAAAAAGAAGATTTTGCCTAGTCACCCACAGGAGCAATTGGAGATATTATTTTAATCTTGTTTAATAAAGTAGATTTTAGGAAGATTTTAGATTTTAGATTTTAGAAGATTTTAGGAAATAGTTATTTTAAAATACCTATGGTTGTAGGCAGGCTTTTATCAAAAAGAAAAAAAATGTCCATATTTAGATAAAATAAAGTAGTTTCTGTTCACATTGCTTCAGATTTTAATACGGTAGCATTCATTTTGCATCCAAAAGGACATGGCAAACTGAAAAGCTGAAACTTTGGTTAATTTGTATATAAAATAAATAGCTTTATATTTGCAATTATTAGCAATAGCTTGCTAAAGCTTTTGCCCTTCTCCCCTGCACTATATTAAGAACCTGGTGGAGTTGTGAGCTGTAACTCCTATATCCACCTGTGCTGAGATTCAATGACTGCGTTAAAAGGTTCTGTCATCTTTCTGTAGGAGATGAGCAGAAAGAAGAACAGAAGCAGAAAGTCAGGCCAGAAGATATATTGCCTTTTACTAAGAAATTGCCACATTAAGATAATTCTCTCTTGAGTCAAGCACCATGTCAGATTTAAAATTGCCTCAACTCATGCTCAGCTGAGGCACAGAAAAACTGTTCACATTCATTTCTTTATTATTTCTTCAACAGCCCTTGTGCTCTGCACTGTACTAACTATACATTAGAGAACTTAGAGCAGGTTTGGTTTGCTGCTTTCCTTGTACACTTTACCAATATTTTCTTCATGATAATAACCAAATTTAAAGAGAGCTTAAGTGCTCTGAGGACTCTATAAACATGCTTCAATTTAGAAATCAGAGTTTACAGGTTACTCATTTTATCACTTGAAACAAATAAATAGACAAAGGCTAAAAAGATTGTTACCCAATGTAAGAAAGGGAACTAGTTTAAGACTCTGCTTCATTATGTAGTGAAGCTGCAGCATTAACTAATAAGATTCAATTTCTTAGATTAAATCATCTGACCCTGAACACTCACAGGCAAAAAACAAACAAACAAACAAAAAAACGAACAACAACAACAACAACAACAAAAAAGAAGTCCTGTAAAACGAAAGTGTAAGGGGGAGATACAGCCTCCCTCCACTCCCCAAATCTACCTGGGACTCCGCGAAGCTAAGGTGCCAGCTAAAGTATAGTTTTCCCCTTTTCCACAAAAGGATCAAATGAAGAACCTCTACATTAAAAAGTAGATTTAGGTGTCACATTTTGAAAGAAAAAGAAAGAACAAGCATTGAAAAATATACTTTCTAAAGTATTGAATGATGCATTCATATGAACATGAACTATCATACTGATGCCTCTTAAAAGAGTCAAGTGACAATTACACATGTACAAAGTCTTCCTATCTCTCCCCATTCCTTAACAAATTCCCTTTCTCAATAATTGGCAAACACAAAAAGGCTTTTCAGCTCCTCTGGATACTGGCTGTATCTTGGCTAGTTAAAGTTTTTTTTTTTTCCTGTTCATTTAGCATGCCACAGTAAAACAGATTTTAGACAGCATTTTAAAAAAGAGAACAGAAAATATTAAACAAAGAGACTGGAGAGGAAAAAAAGTAATACTGAAATAGGAAAAAGCCTTTAAATAGTCCAAGTAGACTGGAATAACTTTGCAACAGCAAGATACAGAAGAAACACAGTAAGATGTACTATGCACACAAAACTTTTACAATACAAGTGATAAAATCGACAGGGAACAAAGAGATAAAAGTAGGAAACTGTGTGTTTACAATTGTGCTTTGTATTTTTGAAGTTGCTTGGCAGATTGAAATGCTCTGTAATAGCTGTTATAGTCTGATCTAATTTTATTATGAAATAAGCTACAACAGGATGCTTACTTTTCTTTGTCACTGGAGTCTACAAGCTTTGCTGAAGTCTTAGAAGCTCTCCAGAATAAATTGCTTTTGCGGTGAAGTCTGAATGCATTTTAGAGAAAGATTTCATGCATCCAGAAAGCAGACCTGCTCCTCTTGCTTTAGTGTCATGATTTAGTGATCTACTGATCTACATAGCAATCAATTTTACAACATTATTTAATAGTACTAAGTTAGCTACACTCCTCCCATTGCTTTTATTCCTCAAAGTAAAACACAGGAGTAATCTCCCATCTGAAAAAGTAATTAAGAGGAAAACTTTACAAACGAAACCAAACACTACAAGATACATTTTAAAAAATAATATATTGGATTTAAGAGACATTAGCCTGCCTCACCTGGCTGTGAGTATAAACTCCTCAAAAATAACTGTAGTGTGAAGTCTGTTATGTCTCTTAGAATATGTTATGTGCTTATTAGAATAACTCAAACCATAATTGTGGCATGAAGAATCTAGAAGATTAAGTCATTAATTTCACTAAAGCTAAATATTCACTTTTAGTCATTTTCTTAGGCTGAATATTACAAAACTATTTATATAAAGTAAGTAGAAAAAAAACCCTAAAGCCGAGAAGACAATCTGACTAAATGCAAAAATAACAGCAGTTAAATTTTAAAAAACAAAATGTGCAAATATAACTAAGGTGATACTTAGCTACGCATTATGTACCTGAAGGACGAGTGTTCTCCGTGGACTGGCAAGGTGACGGGTGGAGCTGGAGCCTGGATGTACATTGACTGGCCAGGGGCCTGCGAGCCTTTTCGGATCAGCTTGCCAGTGTTGGGATCATAGAGACGAACCTCAGGGCCAGGCTGAGACTTGGGATGGATGGGCGTTGGGTGGAACAGAGCAGTCGGGAACGTGCTGTGAGCATCAGGAAATGTGGCGGGGCTATTCTCTCTATTGGATGAAGTTTAGGGGAAAAAAAAAAAAAAAAAANGTTGGATGAAGTTTAGGGGAAAAAAAAGAAAAGAGACATCAATTTAAATACACTTTCTTTAACCAGCATGGCAGATGATTGGTATTTCTTTTCTGTAAAGGGAAAAACAGGGAGGAAGAAAAAAAAAAAAAGTGAAAAATTTCATTGGAAATTTTCTCATATCTCCCATCCTACCATGAAAATATCACTGAATTTAAAACAGAAAAATGCAAATCTCATATTTACATCATTTAAAAAAAATAATTAAGGATATCTTAAAATACTCTTAAAATATAAAGTTACTGAAGTTTTTTCTGGGGGTATCAAAAATACAGTTAGATTAGCAACACAAAAGCATGCTTTTGTATAGGATCTAAATCCATGCTCTTCAACACTACTCAGAAACAAATTAATACCATGTAGTAATTTTAAGACATCCAATTCATTTGTCAGCATACTAAAGCATTTTTAAAGCATAGTTTTAGAAGTGCCAATAAAAATACTGAGATCAGTCTGCTCAAGTTACCACTATGGCATACTACACAATTAGGATAAATGACCACAAAAAGAAAAAAAGAGAAATAAAGTTATTAAAAAAGTCACTAAACAGAATGCATACACACTACAAAGCCAATAGTATAGGAGAAAAAAAAAAAAATCAGGTACACTGAAAAAACCATTACAAGTACCACAAAACTGAAGTTTTTCCACATATGTTTTCAAGGACTACCCTTCTCAAATAGTATTGCTGAAGAATCAACACTTAAGGTCAATTAGTTCCAGGCTTACTTAAACCCTTAAACTCATTTTATGTGCAACATTTTTCTGAGTTCATCCCTCACCTACTTCATAAGCACTCTGTATCAACAACTGCTATTTCAAATAGATTGATAAAAGGAAAAAATCTTTTACAAAGAATTTGCACTTCAGGTTAATAAAATAAAAGCTTCTATATTTTTAAGATGTCCTTACTGACTTCAGTTTTTGAAAGGAAAAGAATATACAAAGCTAAAGATATATCATATTTAAAACAAAGAACGGGAACAAAACACCATCATACCTAAAGTGAAAGGGAAGAATAAATTTAAAAAGATACCAAGATGAACATTCAAAAAAAAAAAAAAAAAGCTTGCAAAAAAGTTTGTGGTTTGGAAGCACCAGACCTCCACATTGTAGTTAAAAAAAGTTCTTTTCTTAGTCAGGTCATAAGTGAATTACTTTTCTTCCTAAGTTTTAGGGATGCTGGGTCTCTATCTACTCCCTCATTCAATCAGTAATCTCATTTTCATGTGTTTCTACTTTCAGTGCACTTGTGTGTGTTTCATTTTGCCCTCCAAGAGATGGCTTCTTTCAAGCAGAAAGCAAATCTTTAGCAAACATCTAGCTTATTCAGTCACTCAGTAACCAGCATTAATTACTTTAATGCAGAAAATTTAATATACTATGTACCTCCCTGTTCAAACCGAGAAGTAAATAGCCTCTGCTAGGCTTGCAGGGTGCTAGTATGTAAATCTATTAAAACAACTCAAGAAGTAAAAGCTGAACTTACACTATCTTATAATGAGTTCTTTTAGCCATTACCCTTCCTAAAGCAGATTGCTTAGGAGCCTTTGACAGCCCTTAGCAGGCTTTTTCTGACAGCCCTTGACTTTCTCTTTGTGTTCACATCATTTTTGACTGTCATTTCTATGTGCTGCCCCTTCTACTGCCCTCATTTTTCATCCTTTTTCCTACAACTCTCTTAGCATCCCAGAACCTCTATGTGCTCTCTTACTACTCTGTCCCTATAACTTGCTTCCAGTTTTTGCTCTTCTTTATGCCTTCCACCCCACTTAGTTTTTGTTTCTCTAGGTTTCTATTTCCCTCAATAGCCTCACTGCTGGGACTCAAAAAATCCTACAGACTTCAGCTGTGCAAGTGCATCCATATCCTACCCACCAGCCTCATTTGGCAGAACGGATGATGTTCCTGTCCTTTGGGAGCATTCCTTGTGCTTGGGGGTTAACTGATCAGATGAGCTCTTTCTGATGAATATTACTAACAAATGCCAAAGAAACTGAATCCCTCTTGCTACTGAATTGCCTTCCAGCTCCTTGGCTGTATTCAGTTTAAGTTGCACAGGAAAGGATAAAAACAGATGGGCTCTTTCAATCTGCAAATACCATAAAATTCTTGTCTTGTTGGTTACTTTTATTTTATAGCTGCAATAACAAAGCATTTGATTGTATGAACAGCCTATCTTCACGTCCCCCATTCCTTTAAGTCCCCATTTACCTGTGTGTTTTGTTGTAGTCATCCTTCAAGGGAAAAAGCTGTTCTTCAACCTTGTCCCACCGCTCCAAGCAGCTCCAGAGCCAGTCAGGATTTACAACATGGAGGTCTTTGCAGTCCTGAGCTTGTCTTACTTTTTCTGTGCCTATTATGAAGTCAAGCACAATATTACAGTGTTCTCAGATACAGAAAAGGTATTTTTAGGTGCAGATAAGTTTTGTGACCAATCTTAAAGAGCCAACCCCCCTTCCCACCAACACACCCAACAAGACAAACCCAGCTGGTAAGAGTGAGACACTACAGAGCATGTGAAGTCCTCAGTCTCAAGCTGGGTGAAGGCATTTGCTAACATGCTAAGACCAGAAAGAATTCTGCTCAAATTAATTCCAGTGGAAAACCTTTACATTTTCCTGTTAGCTAAATAAACAAAAAGTGCAGGTTTTTTTTCTTATTTCATCTTCATTTAGATTCATTTGACTCTAGTAAGAAACAACTCCTCACTGCTAGTGCTTCACATACTAACTTACCATACTAGAACATACCAGATCACATGCACAGGATTGCTGCGTGCACGAGCCACTGTGGTACAGCAGTTCACTGGCCACTCAGCTTGGCGTAAGCCAAGTCAAAGCAGCACAGGACTATTTAGTGCCAAAGGGGAACAAGGATTATTCTGTTATGCAGCATATAGCTACGACAGGCTAGCGTGAAGTTCACATGAAACCATGAGCAGAACAACACAACAGCAACAGAGGGGATCTCAAATTCTACCTTCTGGAATAAACTAGCAGAGAGCAAACACCACTTGGTCAAGCAGCGTTGTAATCAGTGAACAAAAAACAGCCAATAAAATACAAGTGGGAGTTAACCTTGCAGTGTAGTTGCTTCCCAGAAACAACTTACTGTCCAAGTATTGCTATAGAAGTGTTCTCACAGTATTGTGCCTAGATGACATGGTATATAGGCAATATATAGTGTTTACATTGTATTAGAAAAAAAATACCTAAAAATCAGTACTACCCATACTGTACAAAAACCCTGGGGTTTCCTGCTGCAGATACTTATATAAAACCACAACTTAACAGACCAACAGTGCAGATTACTCAATTTAGGCAAGTAGGGTGAGTTAGTTTTGAAGTATTACAGTTTATTACTTAAAGCTACAACGTGTGAATCCTTGGTCTATCCTTACACATGTGCCTTCAAGAATGAACCCTCAAGAGAAAAAAAATAGAATGATTTGAACAAGAAAGCATGCACAGTAATTTTTATGTCACACATTTAAATTCAAGAGGACAGAAATTAATTTGATGGTTTCAGCATCATTCACTGGAGTTTAATCTGCAAGAACACCATTTAACAACATAACAACTTTTTTTTTTAAATCAAAAATTAAAAGTTTTGACTTTCTGTATTTCTGCACATCTGAACAAACAGTCAGCAGTACTATTTAACAGCCTATACAAAGCCTGAACATGGATCTGCTGGGGAAGGAGCTAACCTGCAGTTCAGTGGAAGATGGAGCTGCCAGCTTAGATGATTCAGCTGCCAGACTTGGGCAGCTTCACTGCACTAAGCAGAAGGCAAGAGAAGGGGATCACCTTCCTCTGCAAAGCCATGGAAGCTCCCACTCACCTTCCTCTGCAAAGCCATGGAAGCTCCCACTCACCTTCCTCTGCAAAGCCATGGAAGCTCCCACTTCCCTCCTTGGCTTCCTCAATACAACCACCCCAGCCCCACAGGAACACAGCTACTTTCTTTCCCAATGCAAGTTAAGTTTTCTCATGGATTTAGATTTAAGAACAACTTTTCTTAGAGACATGTTGTGTGTATACACTTATTCCCCATTCATCAGCAAAACCAAACAATTTTGCAGGGAAGGAATAAGCGTAATACAGAGAGTTTAAAACTTTTCTCTGCACAAATATCTTTGTAAATAAAATCAGCTGTTAAATTAAGATCAGAAGCTAATGAAGATAAATTGAGTATTTAAAAATGAAGTTCTAAGCCGCAAACAACTTAGAAATGCTGTATTTTAAGCTCTGTTGTGAAGTAAGAATACAAACACTGCCCAACAAAAACTCATTGGAAAAAAATAACCTTAGAACTGCAATAATGTTCATGCCAGTACATATTTGCTGTTCAAGAAATTATAACTATCTAAAAAGCAAAACTCTTGCAGACATCTCTGGAAGGCCCACACACTGAGATTGTTCATTCCCCCTTCATGCAAGAAATCTGCATCTAATTATTCTTCAGTTACAGAAACAATTAGTAACTTAGACCACTTCCATGAAACATCACCTATGGTGTCAGAGGCTACTACCACAGAAAACTTTTACATGTTTTACAAGTTTAGTAGGAAGTGTAGGAATGCCTGCTATTTGCAACAGTTCAGTGCAAAGTTCAGATCTCGAAGGGAAGGGCTC
>VWPW01008100.1:0-35822 GCA_013389825.1 Crypturellus undulatus
CTCCGTGGGCTTTGGACGCTGCCTGGAGTCCCTAGTGGCTGCAGAGATGAGAGAGACATTTGAACAAAGGAGTTTGGGGTTCAGAGGGCACCAGCACCAANTGCCCTGGCAGCTGCAGAGACGAGAGAGACATTTGAACAAACAATTTGAACATTTTGGGGTTCAGAGGGCACCAGCACCAAGGATCCCATTTTCATCTCTTTCCCAAGCCCTGTCAAGTGTTTGCCCATTCACAGAATCATTATTAGAAACATTATGGTTGGAAAAGACCTTTGAGATCATCAAGTCCAACCGTAAGATCATCAAGTCCAACTGTACCATTTCCAGTACAGTGTGTCTCTGTCCCCACCATCACCTCTAGCTGGTGGCCTTGTTTGAGGTCCAGCTGGCACCTGCATGTGGCACGAGGTGACAGGAACCAACGCACGCAAATCACGGAAAAACATGGAAAGGCTGGAGGAAGAGGAGGGTTGGGCTCATGCCAAGGAGAGGGCTCTCCTACCTGCTGCCGTTTTACACTGCTGCTCGCACTTCCATTTGGTTTCAAAGCGGTTGCCGTTCCCTTCGCATCCTCCGAACACGAAGGGCCGGCAGGCGTCTGCCTCGGGGTGGTAATACCAGAGCAGCACGTACCGCTGGCAGGAGCCCTCGTCCATGGGCTGCAGGCAGGAGGCTGCAAGGACACAGATGCACCCAACGCTTGCGCTGTCACCCTGGTCCCCTGGTGAGGCCACTGGAGCTCCCAGTTACCCACATGAAGGCACTTGATGCAAGGAGACTCTCACATCGTGAAGGTGGCACCATGCAGCCCCGTTGGAGCCAAAGATGGGACAAGCACAAGGTTACTGGTGGCTCCACACCACCAAGTCCCCATGGGGTGCCCATCGCTGTGGTCTCAGAGCCTTGGAGGGGCTGTTTAATCCTCCGGCTCTTGGAAGGTCTTTGCAACAAGCAGGAGTGTTGGCCATGGGAGACTCTTGCTGCATGTTTTGTCACTGACTGACTTGGGATGAGAACATTGTCCACCAGCTGAGCCCCAAGTGAGCCCTTCCCAGAGAACAGCCACATTAAAGACCACAAAGCTGAGATTTAGACTCTATCTCCTGCCCATGTAACTCTTTCACCGCCACGTCCCCTCAATCTCATTGCCAAAATGCCCTTCCTAGCCGGCAAGTGACTTCCCCAAATGTCATTTAATTCAGCACATTTCACCTGGTAATTGACTGCGGGCTTTGTGGCGCTCGTGCTGAGAGGGATCCATTATCTTCTTATCACTGGAAGCTGCTGAGGAAGCAAATGAAAATCATGAGTAATGAGGGCACGCAAATAAATTAGCCAGCATTTAAATATTGATTGTTCGGGGCCTTACTTGGCTTTCCGCGGCCTAACAAGTCCTTAATAAATGTCACAGAGCAACTGGTATAGGGGGGGAAATCAGCAGCAATAAAAGTCTTAATGGTGTTAAACAACTCAGCCCAAGAAGGCTGGGTGTTAGTCAGAGAAGAGGGAAGTATCTGGGCCTGTTTGCTGGAGATAAATGTCAGCCTGGAGTTCTGCAAATTTGCGAGGTTTGAAAAGCCAGAAGCGATTGTAATCTGGTAGTAATAACCCTCCGATTGCAGAATCCTGTTAACATTTAGAGCGTCTCTCCACACTCATCACTTAGCGGGGCGATTTATGAGCCCTCCTGCCTCCCACCCGACTTTAATGGGCTCGGCGGCTGGCGACGGCTGCCGCTGTGATTCAATAACATGTGGTCGACTCCATCGATCTGCAACCACCCAGATCCCCAACGTCGCCTTAATATAAAGTGAATTTAAACCCAGACGGATGATGTTTTCTTCGAAGTACTGCAAAGACGTTAGGTGAACACAAAGCGGCTCCTTGGCGGGAGGAGGAGGAAGGTAATAATGTTTGGAGTTTCCCTGCTCAGTTGTATTTGGGGGTTGGATTTGGCCTTTAGAAGTTGATAGAGGAAAAAGGCATTATCAATGGGTTTGACTTAAAACTTTTCCCTCAGTCCAGGGAAAAGGCCAAAATAGATAATAAAGATCAAGATATAGAAGCTGTAGGTTGACAACTTGTGTAAGTTTTGGGGTGTAGAAGCACATAAAACTGCAGCATGTCACGTGGCAAGAACGTGCCAGGTCCTTTCCTTCTGAAGTAGCTTCTAGAGTAGTAGAACTCATTGGCCAGCCTGTGTGCTGATTGGCTGACAAGTGTGTTCATTGGCTGACCTGGGTCCTGATTGGCCAACACCTGTCCTCATTGGCCAACACCTGTCCTCATTGGCCAACACTTGTCCTCATTGGCCAACCAGAGGTGATGATTGGCCAACTGGTGATGACTGATGAGGTTTTGGTGTTGACTGGCCGGTTGGCCGTTGCCTCTTGCCTGCATGGTCTTCACAGAGCCTTGCCTTGAGCTGGACCTGACCCTTCGCAGGACTGCTGAAGGAGCCCACTGTGTTTTAGATGGTCTGAGATAACTCCCAACCTGAGAATATCTATTTTTCTGAGTACTCCACCACCATCCTCCTGCCCATGCCAAGGGCAGCCCCATTCATTCTACCCAACACTTTTCCTCTCAGTGATGGACTTGGAGTGCAAACATCTTGATTGCTGTATCAGACTAGACAGAAGGGATAGTGGACACTGCAGAAGTCCTAAAGAAATTTTTACTTGGTCTCAGCTGTAGCCTGCTGAATAGTGAGAAATCAGTCTGAATTCCTCTCTTTTTGAATCCTATCCTTTCTAGAAGTGTGTTTGAAGTCTGAACATCTAGTACTGAAGGCCCTCCAAGCACACAGTTTCTTAGGCCGCCCTGCCAACCCTTTTGCACCACAATTTCACTATTGCTCTAGGTTGAGAAAAGCAGATCCAAGCCCTGAGGAGGAGTTCTGTGGGTCCTGCTTCAGAGAAAAGCATAGTGAGTGGTTGTGATTTGGCCTAAAAGATGTGACAAAGTTGGAAGAGGGCGGCTTATATGGGACCAGATGGGCACAAATAATCTCCAGGGAGTGGCTGAAATTGAGAGCTGAGCTACTCAGAAGACCCTCAACCAGTCATGTCAAGGGCTGCTGGAAATAGCAGGCTGGTCATGGAGCCTCCTCCACAAAATTCTGCTGGGAAATTTGATAATAGTTAAGGATGTGGCTGATCACAGGCAGTTGCCTCGTGTAGGTGTAGCTGCTGTGTGAAGATACTCGGCAAAGCCTACGGATGTTCCTACACAAATTGGCCTATATATCTGCGTCTGCAGCGTAGGACATTGGCCTTTCTCTCCAGTTTTCTCTCCTCCCTTCTCTCTCAGGCAGCAGAAAGGAAGAGATACAGAGCTAGTTGTTTTGCCATTAGCTGTAATCATGAGCTTGGCCCATTAAAGGCTTCATGAGGCCCTGGATAGAAATAGTCTGTAACAGCTCAAGAGGTTGGTCTCGGAGATGTAATTTCTAGCTGGTAGGAAGCCTTATTAGAAGTTACTGCAGAAGCAAAGAGGAGGACAAAAACAACTTAAAGTCACCTGGCTCCTTCCAGTCTTGAGTATGTGTCCGTTTCCATGGACCTCCCTTAACTGGTGCTTGTCTCATGCTCATCCTTCCCCAACTTGGGGCCACACAAGCTCTCCTTCACCCATCGCCCCTTCTAGGGCCATCATCTCACCTCATCTCTCATCTGCTGACCAGCTCTTTCTAGCATGGAGGATGGGAGAAAACATTTACCTGGAGTAAATGAAGTTGATTCCTTGAAGGACTCCCCCCAAACTGCTGATGTTGTCGTGTTCTGAGCTCTTTTAGGCAGTTCTTTCCAGCTTTCACCATCCTTTTTTGTGCGTTGCTGAGGCTGAAAATACCCTTGGCGTTTCCTGTTGATTTTAGCAGCTCCTAGGCCTGTGGATTTAATCATTGGATTAGTGGTGACGAATACTGGCATCAGAGCCAAGTTTGATGTAGAGGATGCTGTGCTTTGAAAACTAATTGTGGCTAAAACATGTGGGTGGTGGCCAGTGGCAGGACAAGGGGTCCTGGGGACAAGCTGAAGCCCAGGCAGCTCCATGTCCACGTGAGGAAGAACTTGTTTGGGGTGAGGGTGCCCGAGCCCTGGCCTAGGCTGCCCAGAGAGGCTGTGGAGGCTCCTGCTCTGGAGATCTTCCCAAGGCGCCTGGATGCCCCCCTGTGCCCCGTGCTCTGGGTGTCCCTGCTGGNTGGCACAGTTGGGGATCCAATGTGACAGCCCATGCTGAATCAGGGAAAAAACACTTATTCTCAGCAGCACCTTCTCACTCAGAATTTCAGACTCTTTGGGGTAACTAGAACATCCTATACTTGGCCACACAATTTTTCATGCATTTCTGAGGTTTCCTAGAAATTAGCAGCCTTTCCATGAGTGTCCTTCCCAACTCACCCATGCAATCTGCNGAGCAGGGGTTGCACTGGGGATCCCTAGAGGTCCCTTCCACCCTCAACCACTCTGGGATTCTGTAAACAAAATTAGTATCAGTGCACACAGTATGGGAGGAAAACCATAAGATGACATTTTGTTGGCCAAAACCTATAGTCCAGTGGGATATGTGGCCGAAGTATAAACCTATTTCAAAATTGTGTGTATATATACACACATAATATAAGGTCTGTGTGCTGCATGAGGCACTAATGTATTTCACTGGCAGTGTTGGAGCTTAAAGGTGCCTGTGGATTGGGCTGATGGAGCAACAAGATCCAGTCCATGGGCAGGGAATGATTTTCCTGTGACTGCAGTTTTTAGTGGGCAGCTATCAAAAGTCCTTGTGAGATACAGTGTTGATCCTGGTTTTCAGTAGAGTATGAAAATAGGAACTTCTTGGCTTTCCCCTCAAGTCCGTTTTCTCAGGTTCCCCCTCAAGAAACAGCCTCCCTAGAGCCTGGGTCCAAAAGCAGTTGGGGATCCAATGTGACAACCCATGCTGAATCAGGGAAAAAGCACTCATTCTCAACAGCACCTTCTCACTCAGAATTTCAGACTGTTTGGGTCACATATACCAATATGGGCCAATATCCTTTACTCGGACACACAAATCTGCATGCATTTCTNAATCTGCAAACATAAAACAGGTCCTCAGGACAGCAGCTTTGTGGGGAGGCAATGGATATGGCTGAGGTCAGTCAAAATTTGTTTGCTGTTTCTTTTTCTTCCTTATGAAAGCTGGATTTTCAACCCAGTTTTCATAGGTGTTTTCCATTTTTTCCCTTAAAAATATTCAGATGTCTCCCAAGACAGCAGCGTGTGGGGCAGGGCTCTGTCTGCCCTCAGCAAGCTGGACCACCACGGGGGAAGGAAATCAGGACCTTAAAACCTAAAAACTTTTGTTTCGGTGGAGTAAACCCATCCCTGTATGTATCTTCCCCTTCATTTTTGTTATTGCTCTTATAGCCCTGATCANAGATACAGTGTTGATCCTGGTTTTCAGTAGAGTATGAAAATAGGAACTTCTTGGCTTTCCCCTCAAGTCCGTTTTCTCAGGTTCCCCCTCAAGAAACAGCCTCCCTAGAGCCTGGGTCCAAAAGCAGTTGGGGATCCAATGTGACAACCCATGCTGAATCAGGGAAAAAGCACTCATTCTCAACAGCACCTTCTCACTCAGAATTTCAGACTGTTTGGGTCACATATACCAATATGGGCCAATATCCTTTACTCGGACACACAAATCTGCATGCATTTCTGAGGCTTCCTAGAAATTAGCAGCCTTTCCATGAGTGTCCTTCCCAACTCACCCATGCAATCTGCAAGCATAAGACAGATCCTTATGACAGCAGCTTTGTGGGGAGGCAATGGATACAGCTGAGGCCAGTCAAAGTTTGTTTGCTATTTCTTTTTCTTCCCTTTGAAGGCTGAATTTTCAACCAAGTCATTATTATTTTCACAGGTGTTTTCCCTTAAAAATATTCAGATGTCTCCCAAGACAGCAGCGTGTGGGGCAGGGCTCTGTCTGCCCTCAGCAAGCTGGACCACCACGGGGGAAGGAAATCAGGACCTTAAAACCTAAAAACTTTTGTTTCGGTGGAGTAAACCCATCCCTCTATGTATCTTCCCCTTCATTTTTGTTATTGCTCTTATAGCCCTGATCAGCAATTATTCACTGCCAGAGGAGAGAGATCTTTGGGTCAAGAAGTGCCAGAAAGGTGTCAGGAATTAAAAGGTTGCTTGGAGTCCTCATTAGGAAAAACCACAGCTCCAAGTTTTCCCTCCTGGCCCAAAGCAAATTGACAACCCCAGAGAAACTGAGACGGCCGGAGTGGAAAACTTTGCTGACAAAACCAGCACAGAAGCGGGAAGACAGAGGGATTAAAGCTGGAGTATGAGGTCAGGACTACAACTGAGACCTTGCGCCCCAGAAGCCTGAACTCATCTCGGTGCATGGAGAGGCAACGTGTCTCCATTTGCTGCTAATGGGGTGATATTTGCTCTGGCAAGCAAGCTTGTGCTGGCACTCAAATTGCTCCAATTTACTCCCTGGCAGGTGTCAGAGCGGTGCCCCGCGCAGCGGCCAGGGAGCTCAGCAGCCGACTTACCGCATCTGCCACTCATCTCGCTTCTCACCATCTCCTTCACTTCTTCCTCCTGTGCCGCCGCGGGGGAAATTGCAGCAGGTTAGCAGCAATTTTCTACCCAAGCACCCCTATCTCCCTCCCATCTGGGCCCCTTCCAGCCCTTTTTACTCCATTTGAGATATATCAGAAAGTGAAAAAAGCTCCGTTTTGACTTGCTGAGAGCAGAGACACACAGCTGGTGTGACAGGTTCAAGATTTGAGGCTCATGAGTGATTTCCAAATCTCTTTGCAAATTGTCCTCCAACACCTGTGTTCTAGTGACTGTTTCCTTCTTGCTCTGGGGAGCCAGGATCTTCGGTCCAACGTGGTGGCTCTCCAGTGAGTGTCCCGTGCTCTTGGCACTGTCCCTTGAGTCGTGCTCTCCCAAGTAGCTGTCACCTCTGAGAATCTTCATCAACCCATCTGCATCTGTGCAAAGGGTCTGCTTGGATCATATGGCATGAAGATGGGCTGTTGCATTAGATGCTTCCTCTCCTCTGTCTCCTTATCAGATAACACTATTACCCGCTGCGAGACATCTATCCCTTCACTCTTGTCCAACCAAGGATCAGCTGAGCTTCTTCCATGTGCAGTGACTGGCATCTTGCTACATTCCACATAGTGGTACCCCTTGCAGGGATGAAAAATTCTGCATGAGGAGAGCTATTCTGGAGTGAGAGCTAATGATATTATTATTTGGGGTTGCATTCATCTGCCTTGATGCGTGGGTCTACCTGAGTTCCCTTTGTAATCAGTGTTGTTTAGGGAGCAATTCAACTCATCTTAATGGAGATACCAACCAGCTTAGACTAAAGTTTGGTTTGTAAAGGGAGCCAAGACAACTTGCCCAACTGTTGGCACTTACTAGCTGGTAGTTGGGCTCGCTTGGGATGACTATATGTAGGGGTAGCTCCAGGTAAGGTGCCCAACGTTGCTTGCAATGCCAATGCTCACCCTGTCCAAACCCCAGGAGGGTGAAAATGCTGCGTCCTGTCAATCCAAGGACACTAAACACATCTGCTCGGACAACATGAGAGAGACTCTAACATTATGGGAGCTGCATCCAGGTCTTTGTCTTGACCAATGTGGCTCTACCACTCCTTCTTCAACACCCCTGCAGGCAAGACGGAATCTTTTTTCCAGGTCTCTAATCACTCTTGTTGACTTGGTGGGGCAGATTTCTGGCCACTGCTCTTTCTTTGTCATTGCTCAATCCTTTGGCACTGGTAATGATTTTAGAAGATTGATGGAAAGGAGAAATGTGCCCCAAATTCTGGATCTTTGGGTTTGGCCTCTTGTTGTTTTGTACCGCTCTCTCTCCATCTTGTGTGTGTCTGATGTCCCTGGGTAATGACCAACACTCTCATTTCCCGTATACCAACCACATTAATTTGTTTCTCAGCATTTCCATCTTCCCCTCTACCTCCTAGGGGCAGTTTGTCCTATTTTCTCTATTCAAGCCTGTGTAATAGGATGTGATCTTGGGCTGAAGTACTTACAGAAATACCAGGATCTCCCTTTTCTCCCTTCTGGCCAGTTGGGCCATTTTCACCCTGTTAAAAACACTTAAGTCATTACCAAAGTTCAGCAGATTGACCATTAAATGCTTCAACAGTAAGTGCTCCTTAGGGAGGAAAATATGCTCTAGAAAGGGAGATGGGGAAAAATGCTTATATGTTTTCTCATAAATTTAAGGCATATCTGTAAATAGCTCTCTGAACAGCAAGGAATGGACTTATGCAAGTGCAGGGAGATAAGAGCAAAAGCGTGTGACCAATGGCTGGGTTTAGATGTTCAGATTTTGTGGGTTGGTTTATGCTTTGCTGATGAGGTTGAAGAACTGTGTGACTGCTCGAAATTAGATATGCAGAAAGCAGCAAGGGGAAAGAACCCAAACTATCAGCATGTTACCAGCTACAGATAAGTTGGATTTCTTTGGAATTTGTAGGTGACTTCAAAGAACTGGGCAGAAGAGTGGAGGAAACGTTCTGGCCTCCCTTGGAAACTCCAACCATGAAAAATTCTCACCCCAGCTGGGTGTAAACAGAATTTGTTGATTAAGAACACTTTAAAAAATAAAAGGAAAAGGAGAACAGGAAGAACAATCTAAATTGAAGCTGCGATGACCATTTTTCTCAATCTGTGCCCAGTTCCTGGGGCGAGAGTGCCAGGAGAAATCATATTACCCTCCAGTGACACACGGGGCTAATGCAATGCCACCACCTGATGCGAAAAGCGTGTGAGTCAGTGAGACGTGCTGCGTGCAGGGATTTATGCAGAACATGAGTTATTCTGGCTGCAGGGGAACCACTGAAACCCAGTTTGTTGCCGGCTTCGATATCAAGATTAAGCTCTTGTTGTATTCAACTGTGTACATTAAAGGGCTGGGCATCCCCTCTTTGTACTGAATCCAGGATTACTGGAAGTGTGTGTGTGTTTTACATTGAACATAGGAGGATAAAATGAGTTTTGTCCTTCCATTTAAGCTCCAAACCGAGCCAATCTCCGCACTGACCTTTTCTCCCTTTTGCCCCTCCGTGCCTGGGGGACCCTCGAGGCAGAGCTGGGGTCTCCCTCTTCTACCTCGTGGACCCTGCAGAGGTGAAGCAGAGCTCAATTAGCAGGAGCCAGAGATGTCTTACACCACAAATTGGCATTTTCGCCCCAAATTCCAGCCTGGGCATGAGCAGAAGAAGATCTTAGAGCCCTCCAGACCCCAGACACTAGCCCAGGTGCCACAGGTGCCACCTTTGCAGCCTCTCCCATGGGCAACCCAGAGGAGTTTCCTACTGTCCATCCTGTTGAAAGGATTGAGGCTGTGTGGGCAGAAGTCTTTTTTCTTGCTCTATCTCCCCCTCTGTTCTGGCACTAAATAAAGAAATTGAGTCTCAGCAGGAGGAGAAAGGCTTGCAGATTGGGATAACACCCTCTCACATAAGAAATGAGAGTGGCCTCGCTGCTGCCGTTCAGGGATTTTCTCTTGTAATTTAGGGAGAAGATGAGTAGCAGTGTGGGTGTAAGAAGGCAGCATCTCACAGTCTCTCTTTAATCAGTGTCCGAGCAAAAACCATTCATCATCTCATGCCTGGTGCTCTGTGCATGCAATGCTGGTAACTTCTCAACTCAATCTTCCAGCCTGCTTAAACATGCATGAAGGGAGCTCTTATATTTTTGCTTCCTCAATCAATGATTTTTAATTGCAAGGTACAGCCTGGGGGGTCAGGAAAAGGAGAATAAAGCTGCTGCTCTGGTTTGAAGCTGGATATAAACTGTTTTCTTGTGTTCTGATGGGAAGGGAGGTAATCCCTACAGCCACTTGAGAACCCGAATCCATGGTAGTATTTCCTATAATCACCCTATCAGTGATGAAACTGACCCAATGTTTCCAGTTAGCATAAGGTGAGATTCATCTCTTTCAGCTTGGAATTTGTGTGGTCACAAATGGAGCTAATGGTCCTCAGTTGCGTAGAGAGAATGCGATCCATAGGCTTTCAGGGTGCAGTTTCTCTGAAAACATGTAGGCATCTCCTAAAAGAGTCTATTTTTTCTCCCTCAGCCATCAATATGAAGGCAATGGTGGGTTGGGGAGGAAAATTTTACACCACAGACATGTCAAACCAGGTGAGAGGGATCCCCCTCACATCTCCTAACATTATCCCTAGAGGATTTATGAATTCCTACAAGGACACTTCAAAAGCACCATAGGTTACTGAGCACCCTATAGCCTCCTCTCTGCTTTTGCATCATCGCCTGGATTGCTTGGGGCCAAGTCCTTAAAATAATATGATCTCTCTGAGGACAACTTGACCCAAGATTGCAGTCTTGCTGCACTGCCTGCATTTTCCCTTTCCTAGTTATTTCTTCCCTAAAATTTAAGCATGTGTGTGCATACTTCTGTAGCCTGTGTCTATATATGCTTATATATATACATATATAATGCACACAGAGATATGTAAGGATTAAATCCATACACAGAGATCCTGATACATCATCTCTGGGATAAAATATGGCATATCAAATACATGCCAGATTTACATGTCAACAGGAGTCGATGTATAGAACACAGTTGAGGTGATATATGGAAAACAGCCGGTCTTTAGTTCCCCAACTTCATCTTTGCTTTTGCCCTCGGATCATTTATGTTAATTTTTGACGCCTGAAACCCCGCCAGCCCCACTAGCACAATTGGGAAGGATATTTTTATTCCTCTTTTATTTGAAAAGTTCTTCATCACTTAATGGATGCCATCTAAGGGCTGGTGATTAGTGTTAATCTCTACTATCACCCCACTTCATTGTGCTGGCAGCAGCAAGACACTCTATTACCATAGGATCCGGGGGCAGCAAGTTCCTCCTCATAAACAGTATTAGCATGTCTCATTTACAAGGCTTTTAGTCACATTTCAAAAGGTGCCCAGCACGTCTTGCATGCAAAACCACTTATTAAATACGTCCCAGAAATGAGGTTTGAAAGCAATGAGCTCCTCCAGAAGCCATGGCACCCTGGTCCTGAGCTAATTAACCATAGGAGGGGTACACTTGATGTCCTGATTTGAAATGATCGTCTTTTCTGTCTTGAAAAGTCAGATCTTGCATTGCAGACAGGTAAAAAAGAGACAAAAGGANCCCTGGTCCCGAGCTAATTAGCCATAGGAGGGGTACACTTGATGCCCTGATGATTTGAAACGATCGTCTTTTCTGTCTTGAAAAGTCAGATCTGGCATTGCAGACAGGTAAAAAAGAGACAAAAGGAAAAAAGATCCTCAGTGGTAAATACATCAAGGGATGAAGGTGACCAAGATCATGCAGAGAAATGGCAGTCTTTGCAACTATCTTCTCTCAGCACTGGTATCGAGTGTTTTCAGAGTGGAGGGGGACATATATTTGCCCAGAGGTGAGGTCCAGAGCTTGCTGATTGAGACATGACTTGACTAAAATGGTAAGGAGAAACTTAGATCTTCTGGAAGCTACCAAATTTTCCGTAGCTGCAGGGTCTCCTTTCCTTCATGCCAGGTTTATTAAGCAGCTGAAGGGGCCCTGAATGCACATGACAGCTTAATGTTCACATCCTACCTCTACACACCAAATCACACCAGGATTTAGTGGCTATTTTAGAGCTTGAGGTATTCACCTGTGGCCCTGGTTGGCCCTGTGGCCCTTGAGGTCCATCTGGTCCAATTGCTCCAATCTTCCCAGGCAATCCCATTTGTCCCTTGAAGCCTCCCAATCCAGGAACTCCTTTGGCGCCCTGGGAATCACCAAAAGACCTTTTCAGAGAGGTTTTCAAGCACAAGTGGATTTAGAAATGGGCTCATCAAATATGACTTAGATTCTTCCATGGGTTTGGCAATAAGGGGAAATTGTGCATATGATAATTGTGCATACAATACTAATTGTTGCCTGCTCTTGTGGTATTGAGAAAACGTTAGCATCAGTAGGATGGCGTGAATCAGCTTTGCTTGGCTCTCCACAAGACCTTTAGTCCTGCGGAAAGCACCTCACTGCTTGGTGACATGGATGTCCCCTCTCCAGGGTGATGCCCAGTAACTTCACATCTAACATCCAGTCTCTATTCTTAGGAAAACAGAGTCCTTTTGTCTCCAGCCCTGGGAAAGTCAATGAGTTCGGGGTGTGGAGAGGCAGTTACAAAGAGCTGGCCCATAAATTTCCCACTCGTCGGCATGGCTGAGCTTTCTCCTAGAGATGCTGGGACCAGGGAAGGCTACAAAGAAACAGAGCAGAGGGAAAGATCTCTCCGACTCAGCTAAAGGTGAATTTCTAAAGTAAACTAAAAGGAGGGTCTGTCCACCTGAATCCAACAGACTTGCATTAATGTGCTTTTCAGGACAGGTTGTCTCAAGCTGCTATCAATGAAAGCATCAAACTCTTTAAGACCCCAGAACAGACATAGACCAGGCTGTGAAAAGCATGCAAGAATTCAAGATTGCTGTTGAAGATATTCAGCTAATTCCATTACATGTGTCCGAATGGCTTTAAATCAATACAGGACCCTGTGTGCAGGCACCTTCCTGGGGTTTAGTGCATCAGCAGAAGGTGAATTTAAGAAGACCCCCCCTCTTATGCCCTTTCCAACTGCAGTGCCAGGCTTAATGCTCTAGACAGTTGACATTTGCCCACTGGAAAGGGTACCTGTAATGCAAAAAGTGTATAATTTGGTTAACTTGGCTTGATGGATGTGAGATTTATTCTTTTATAAATGGCAGCTCGATGCAGTCTGGAGGGTACTAACCTTTTCTCCTTTCTCCCCGGGAATTCCTGAGGCACCATCATCACCTGATTCTCCCTGTCTGCCCTGGAAGGAGGCAGGAGAAAATCATGATTGATGCAGAGGTGACCGTGGAGGTCGCTACCTGCAGATGTCCCAATCTCCATTCCCTCTTCTGGTCCAGGTTGTGGTCCAAATGGAAGCAGCATGCCCATGGAGAGGGTCCCCAGCTGGGACATCCCCACGTGGCTTTGGCAAAGCAGAAACATGTGGAAGGGATGGGAGTAGCTGTAGGCATGTCCCAAAACTGGCAGTTTTATGGGCAGATTGCTCTGATTTCATCGATGCTCCAGACGAACAAACACATGGCTGTAGGCAACGCCAATTAGTACTAAAATTTATATCAATATTAAATCAACATGACTATTAATACTAACTGAGAGCAGCCTGTCGGACAGCAGCATCCTTACACGGATCTGTGTTGGGCTGTGCAAACAGATTCAGAATAACCAGTTCTGTGCTTAGATAAACCCTCTGAAAGAAATAAGCACATTGGAGGGTGGATTGGCAGCATCTGCAAAGCTTTTATGCAAGATCTACTGGTAGCAGATTGAGATATTCACCTTTGGTCCATACGGTCCATCTGATCCTGGGATTCCTGGTCTTCCAGGACTGCCAATTTCTCCCTGTGGATGGAAAAGGAATGAACAGGCTGTAAGCAGGGCAGATGCTGAGGATGGGGATGGGTCTTTATTTCCTTCTCAGCATCATCTGTGCCATGTGAACACCGCTGTGCTACGGCCTTTTGAAGCAGGGATAGAGCCAAACTATTGGAGCCAAGCATGCACAACCCCCTAAAACGGGGAAAATTGGCTCCAAAATGGCATGGGGAATAAGTGAAATTCTGTGGGAAACATGATGACAATCCTCATAACAGAAAGGCTAAATATAGACAAAGTCCTATAGTCTCATGAATTTCAGACTGCCCAGACTTTACCCCCACGTACCTGAGGGTAGGTAGGAAATTCACTGAGCACTGCTTAATTTACCCAGTAGGCTGGGGCTGAGGAAGGAAAATATTAATAACAACAATAAAAACAACAACATATCCCACTGGTTCAGCTAGCAAAGAGCTCCCTTCTACCCTATCAAGCATTTCAAAACCCCTCATAAAAAGCCCATTAAGGGCCATTATCTCTGTTTACAAATGAAGGGCCAGTGGTGCTGAGTATCCAAGCGTCTTGCCCAGCAACAACTGGAAATTGAGTCCAGGCAGTTGCTATGTTACCGGGCAAGAGATCCTGTGGGTCCAGTGCAGAATCAGTCTGGTTTTTGTTGCCCTACATGAGCATAAGATGCTCTTCGAGCCTCAAGACTTCCATGTCACTGGCTCCCTGTTCATCATAGCGATGTCTTTCCATATCCCTCTGCATGGGCTGCATCCCTACTCAGTGGAGATCCAGCTCACTGAGCCAGGGAGATTGACTTCTCCTGCTGGCATCAGGGTGGATTCCTCACGCTTGGTGCTGGGAACAAGTGGGAAATGCCACCTCCCATGCAGACAGAGCATCCAAAGTGGGAGGGAAAGCTGGGCTGAGCTCACCTTGGTTCCTGCAGCTCCCGGAGCGCCGACACGTCCTGGGAGCCCTCGTAAACCCTGGTGATAAATCACAGGTAGGAGGTGATATGAAATCCAGGCTAGGGCGGGAAGGAGGAATGCTGCTAGGCACACGGCGTAAATCCCAACAAAGTGGTACCTTGTTAGCAAGGTTTTCCCCATCCCACAGTATCCTTTCCCATCTGCCCCACTCATTCCAGGCTGGAGCTGGAGTGTCCTAGCCTCCATTCCACAGGGTCTTGTTCACTCCCTACCTTAGATCCTTTCCGTCCAATATCACCAGTTATCCCAGGATCACCTTTCTCTCCCTACAGAAAAAGAAAACAGAACAGAAAAAAATATCCTGTGCAGCCAGGCTAAGAATACAGCCCTGGTAATAGCATCACCTGGCATCTATATTGTACATACAACCACTAAAAGTTCCTACCAGAATTATAAATGGTCACCTTGTCTCTAGAAATGTATCCAGCTCTGGGACACTGGATGGAGCTCAGAGAAGTTGGATAATTGCTACAGGGCTGTGATGAAAGCAAGAGAAAATGTTGCTCTGAGTCCCCACGGGGCCTGCAGCTTCTGCTGGGTATCGTTTGAAAAACAAGCCCTAAAGACTTGTGTCTTGGAGGGAAGATGACTCTGTTTTAGGAGTTAGCAGAGCTGAAATGGCTCGGAGGATTTGCACTTTGGAGGCGTTAGATGGTCCCTCTTAGCTGCTGTGCTGGGCTGATCTGAAACTAAAATCTATAATAGAAACTAGGAAAAAGGGGGCAAAAAAGATGCTAAAGAGATAGGAACAGATACTTTCTACTGGCAGGTAGAGATGTCCAGAGACTGTCATCACCTAGAACTGGTCCAGGATGTGCATTAGAACCTTCTCCAGGTAAAATTTCAAGTCTTTTCTTGGAAAGATCCATCCTGAGCAAGAACCTGACTCCAGTAATGAGGGATATAGTAGTAGGAGCAGAAAAAAACTGTGCAGAAAGGCACAGAACATCCTTCTGTCTTCCAAAAACACCTTCTCCTTTCGCACTACTCACTGGTTGCCCCTTTTGTCCCTGGAGACCTCTGTCGCCTTTGGCTCCTTTGTTTCCGTTCTTCCCATCTAGGCCAGCCGTGCCCTGCCATAAAGAGGAGCAAAATTAAATTCCACGTTAGCGGATGCATCAATCACCTCTCCAATGACTCCTGTTCTCAGGAAGGAATGAGTATTGCAAACATGATCACAGCGACAAGCAAACAACCTGGAGAGGGACAGATAGGACAGCGTCGTCCCCGCGGGCCAGTCTGCAAGGACTGGCCCTTCCCCTCTTCATTTTGGGGTGAAAAATCAGCTTTTCCTCTGGGGAACATGTTGCTTCTTCAAACCCCTCCTTGAGCTTCTGCCACATTCTACATTTCAGAGCGAGAACAGGATTTGAGAGCTGTTATAGGCATGTTTGGATCAGTTAAAGTCCATGTTCCCTCCTGCCTGTGTGCCCAGGTGCAAACATTTGCTGTGTACTCCTTATTTACTTTATTTATTTATTTAGTAACCCCTTAGCGACATGACCAATATGAAGTTCCGGCCGAGGGGGTAAATGGACCATAAAAACAAATCAGCTAACTAGAAATCCCTGTTTGCTAGGGCAGATTGCTTGCTTCGAGGGCAATAAACCTTTGGGGGTGGATGATTAAATCTCATGAGCCCAGGACGCCTTGGAGCACTTGATATTTCTGAGATAGCTTCAAGACAGCAGTCCCTTTAAGCAAGAATCCCAGAATGGTGACACTTTTCAAGGTCATTTACACCCAGGAAAGGCAAATGGTGGTTGACGAAGATCAAGACGGAATGGAAGAAAAAGAGAAAAAAAAGAGTAACAGCAAAAAATGAATGAGGAGGAGGAGAATGTCTGGGCACGGAATAGGGGAAAGAAGCCAAATGGAAATGGATTCCCTGAGATTTACACACCACGTTTCTCCAGGCAAATAAAGGCAGGGCAATAAAAGCGAGTAAACCAGCTGTTTAAAGACAATTATTGGGGGAGTACTGGAAACGGCTTTTGCTATTGGATTCTGTTATGAAAGTGTTGCTGGAACAGCCTGCAAAGACACGAGGTACCACACAGTAATGCAGGGGCTTAGTCATAAGTCCTGTGACGCAAAGACTCCTTTGAGGAGCCGAAGAATTCTGCTTCCAGGCACAAATTCCTGCAAGGCTTTGGGGCTGGCAGGAGCCTGCACTACCAGG
Organism: Crypturellus undulatus; assembly: GCA_013389825.1. Lineage (NCBI taxonomy): Eukaryota > Metazoa > Chordata > Aves > Tinamiformes > Tinamidae > Crypturellus > Crypturellus undulatus. The sequence continues at coordinate 16,633 of VWPW01008100.1, forward strand.
CCCATCATTTCCACTAAAATGAGCAAGTTGGAGGATTAGTTTGGTCACATTGGGAAAGCTTGGGACCTACTGATGGGAATGGGATGTGTGACCAGTCCGTGTACAAAGGATGCATCTGTTTGGAGCAGCAGGGAAGATATAAATCAAGCAGATAATATATTTACAAGTCATAGGGTTGGTGGTAACCTTGGTTAAAAGATTGCCCACCTCCTGGGTGTCAGTGCTCAATATTTGATGCTATGATACAAGTGCAGTAGCTGGAAATCTCAACCTACAAGTTTTGTCTGTCCTTCTTACCCTTCCTAACTCTCTGCTATATCTAGACCTGTCTGCACTGGACACATCCAACATCTTGTTATCTGAGGGTTAACCAGAATTCCTTGATTTTCTCTCCCTCCTTTGCAGTGGGACGTATGGCTTCATTTTCATGCCTTGCAGGCACCATNTAACCTTGGCTAAAGGATTGCCCACCTCCTGGGTGTCAATATTTGATGCTATGATGCTATGATACAAGTGCAGTAGCTGGAAATCTCAACCTACAAGTTTTGTCTGTCCTTCTTACCCTTCCTAACTCTCTGCTATATCTAGACCATCCTGCACTGGACACATCCAGCATCTTGTTATCTGAGGGTTAACCAGAATTCCTTGATTTTCTCTCCCTCCTTTGCAGTGGGACGTATGGCTTCATTTTCATGCCTTGCAGGCACCATCCCATAACAATGTGCATGGACCAAAAGGTGTTGGATTCTTCATTCTGCACCTCACCAATATGACGGTGGCTTCTTCCAAACTCAGCTTTGCTGGATGTGCCCTGAAGAACTGAACATACCAGAAATCATGTTGAGGGCCATAGTGGTAGATCCAAGGTCTTCCATCCTTCCAGGCAAATTTAAACCCCCTGGGAACAGTCACATGTTTGGATAGAAGGCAAAAATCCAGCTCACAATAGAAGGGGGAGAACATCTGAGCCCCAGCTTGTGGGGAAGACTGCAAAGCAGAATGGAAATACGTATGGAAATAAAGAATAGGAGCTGGAAACTCCTATTATTTTCCATATTCCACAATATTCCATAATAATGTATGGAAAATAAAGAATAGGGGCTGGAAGCCTTAACACATGACCAAGCTTTTGACTTGTTAACACAGACTGGAATATTGATATAAAAGACTGCAGCATGATAGGAATATTAATGTAAAAAGTGCAGTGCTTTTAGAGAAGAGGAAAAAAGAGGAGGAAGTGCCCAGAATATCAGGAATGGACCCATTGCTCTGAGGTCCAGATGTAAAGCCAACCAGATCCATTGAAATTCTCTGGGCAATGATTATAGGGAAGAGGCACAAATACTGCTTCTTGGTTGGGGACTCATGTAGGTCCCCAGATCATAACAGGAAAAAGTGGATAGGACTTTTTATAAGCATTATATTTATAAACATTACTCAACGTGATATGTGGTAGTTTGTTTCCTCCAAAATCAGCTAGGAAGTAACTCAGCAGGACAGAAAGCAACCAGCAAATATTTGCAATGAGTTTGTTGGCATCGAGGATGGAATTAGAGAAAGTTGAAGGAAAATGAGAACTGTTGTATTTGAGACTATGCAGAGTACAAGGTGAACGCAGGCAGACTTGCCCAAGCAGTGCCTTTCCTCAAGGGGAAAAGAGAGTTTGGGGGCTGTTAGATCAGACAGCTTAACTTCCCCCTCCAGAATAACTCAGGAACAAATAATCAAACGACTTGTGAACACTCAAAAGATAAAGTTAGATGCTGTCAACCTGGGTTTGCTGAGAGCGAGTCACATCAAGATATCCTGCCCTAGCAGTGGTGGCTGAAATAGATGATGTGATTCATGCTCTGACCTTAAAGTTGGCTGTAAAACAAGTCTGAGGCTGCTTAGCGTTGATGAGAAGTGAACACGGCAGCTATCTAACACGAGGTCAGTTGAATTTCGCGCAGGATGTCGTGTATCAAGGCTCTTCTGTCAAAGCCCCAGCTCTGGCCTGAGTTTTGCAATTACAAGTTGAGTTTTGCAATTACTGAAGCTTAATGAAAGGCCAAGCTTTGTTTCCCAGTCTTGCTCCAAACACAGCAGCGATAGACTTCCTTGCGCCAGTAAAATCCCCTAATATTAACCGAAGAAGATTACTTTTCACAATTATTGACAAGATTACTTATTTCTGGTAGTTAATTATATTGTGTTCTGATCCCCAAACCACCAAAAGAAAACACTCTATCTTCCAAACACGGCTGGATGATGAGATTGACGAGTGGGATAGCAAAATCCTGGTGAAATCCAACCGTGCTGCCTTTGCCACTCAGAAGACCCAACTAGCACATATGACCCAACACTGCTCTACTATATTTTAACACTACGGATTCTATAGATCCAGTGTATGTTACAGAAGTATTCCAGAAATGCACTTGATCTAAGTACTTTGTGCCATGATCCTGGATGGGACCTTAGCAAGCAGATTTCTCATGGCACTTCACACCTTCTTCATCACTTTCTTGGCAAAACCCTTAAAAAGTTGCTTACAATTAAGCATGGATTGAAATACTTAACTGAAGGGGGATGTTTTCTCTGTGAACAATTCTAAATAATTGCTAACCCATGATCAGAGAGCAGCAGGCAGCACCAAATGGCCATGGAGCCTTCCTAGCAACAGCTGGTTGCTGAGAATTTAATGTTCATGCAGGAAGAGGCATAATTGGGGAATAGTTTAGAAAAACACCAATATTTCTCATTGCAATAAAACCATTTCTGGGTCAAAAATCTATTTTTTTGGAAGGAACATGCTTATATTTCCATGCCTTGAGAAAAATCCCAGCTGCTTTCTGGTGTTCCCTCCTCTCCACTTGAGTTCAGCCTATAGTCCAGCTGCATGAGGATGTATATATTTCTCATGGGATATAATGCCTGGTCACAAGCCTTGTTAAGACATTTGAACATGAAAATTCCTTGGTTCATGTCCCCTTAAAGGCATTAAAAATAGTAATTAAATGCATATTTCAGGAGCTCTCTGATGCAAAAAGCCAATTTCTATTAAAACACATCTCTGGCTCTGGCCATCCCTGCTCATGGCTGGTTTTGCAGCAAAATCCCTTTGGATTTTGAGCCAGCGTCGCCTCCCACCATGACCAACACATGGGATGGAAGCCACGGAGAGGTGATCAGTGACACAAACCCGATATCAGCACCCAAAATATGAAAAGGTAAAGATGCTCCAACTCACAGCAGCACCTGGCAGGCCTGGTTCTCCTGTCTCGCCCTGCAAAGAAAGGGATGGAGAATTATCTGGGGGAAGTAACAGCATCTCTTTTCTGCTCATCATTTGGCAAATAACCCCTGCGTAGTCACTTGTGTCTCCCTAGCAAGAAAATCCATCCTGTATCTGGAAGAAGATACCTACAGCTTGTCTCTGCTGTGGAAGACAAGGCACAGGACACTGCATGTGGTGACATTTCTGCATGTCCTTATGATAATTTGAGCCCAGGGAAGGTACCAGAGTGCTCTGTTTCTTTACAAAAGGAAAGAAATCCTTATGGATCTGCTGGCAAAGCACCTGTACTTCTGTATCTGGCAGCCCCATAACATTTTACTTGGGAATGGTAAAGAGGGAATGCAGAATTGCCCTCCAGACTCCAGGAGGAAACAGATTTTGCACATTAGTCCTTGCAGAGCATGACCTAACACAGGTTTTGAGGCTCTTTTTGCTCGCCTTACCTTCTGTCCCACTGGTCCTCTTGTTCCAAAAAGCCCCATGGCACCCTTGGAGCCAGCCTCACCTTTGATTCCCTAAAAATTGAAATTCCATGTTAAATACATCCCTGGTATCTACTGCTCTGAGTGATCCTCCTAAGAGAGAGCAATAAGGAACCAACGGAGATGGCTGCATGACAAAAAAAAGTGTTTCTATAGCTAATTTTATTCTCAAAAGTCTATGTAGCAGCACACAATATGTTGTCCTGTAACTGGAAATTTAGTCAGCCTGGTCATTAGTGGTTGGGACATGATTCGTCCCATCATAACCCATATCTTGGTACAGGTGACTCCCACCTTGGGCTACGCTGATTATTCAGGTTAGATCTTCATGGGCGATAAGAGGAGCTGGGCATCTAACTCAGATTGGGAAGCTGCTGTCATAGACACCTCTATTTATTCAGTCGAGGCCCATTACGAGGTCATATTTCTGGAGCAAAATGCATTAACGCGATATGAAAATAGGGATGATGAGTACACGGAGAGTTGGTTTGTGATTCAATCTGAGAGGGAGAAAATTACATGATTCCTCCCAATGAAGCGATGGGCTGTGAACTGGAAACTCTGCAGGATGCATTCGAAGAGCAAAGAAAGAGAGAGAAGAGCGGGTGCTTTGCTCTCCCATTGCACATGGGGATGGATCTGCACGAGGGGTAGCTCTGAACAAGAACAGAGGAGCAAATCAAACCTTAGCAAAAATGCTAACGTGCTCAGGGTATAAAAAAACATGGTCATTTCTTGGAGGGAGATGGAGACACGGGGCTATATAATTGATGAGGAGCTGCAAACTTTTCCCATAGTGATCCTGTACTGTAGACACCAATTTTACAAGATCCTGCAGTCTTGCTATGAGTGTGAACCATGTTGACAAGCCTTAATCCAGCAGCATCCCCCTTCCATGGGACATTGCACCATGTTTTCTAGCAGGAATATGAGAAAGGAGGATGTATATTTGCAGGAAGATTTGACCTTTCCTCAGAAAAAGGCACAACAAGGGACTCTTTCCTCTACCTCAGTCCTTCCAGGAGGTTCCTACCTTTTCTCCTACAGGTCCATCCTCTCCCTTCTCGCCTTTGTCTCCATCAAATCCCGGCAGGCCCTGCTCCCCCTGAAAGATAAGAGAGAAATTAGGGAATTGCAGCTCCCCGGCAGGACCCATTCTCAGTGACAGGCTCTAGACCAGACCGATGACTTGGAATGTTTTATGCCAGGGAATAACCCTTCCATCTCAGAGCCACATAAATACCTAAAAATCCAAGCCAGGGTGTGGATAACCGGGATCACCGGGAAGCATCAGTAACGCGGATGGAAACTAGAACACCCCATGCAAAGACCAAGCTGATGCCACCAACAGTGGGGAAGGGACACTTTAAAAAGACAAAGAGAAATGAACTTACAGGGTCTCCTTTACTGCCTTTATAGCCTTGGGGTCCAAAAATCGTCCTGCGCTCACCCTAGAGAATGGAGACACAGCAGAGGACACACCGTGATGCACAAATTCATGGGTCCAGCTGTGTGGAATCACTTATTTTATGGCTGGTAAAACAGAGAAAAAGGGGTAATTCATGCATCTGTAATAAAGCTGAGCATTTCCCAAATTGTGTCTATGTGGATCGAGTCAGGGAAAATATAGATGCTCCTCAGAAGAGCCTAAAACACTAGGTTGTGTGCCTCCTTAGTTGAAATTTGATGAATACAGCCCCAAAAATGAGAGATATGAGGCTTGACACCAAACAAGGTGTCATGGGTGGAAATGGAGTCATGCATTGCAAAGAAGGAGCATGAGCTTTGGTTCCTGATCTGGGGCTGTTGGGGATAGGACATGGTAACTTGGCTCCTTCACCTCATGTCACTCAGAACATTGAGTTTTGTACCTTTTCTAAACTTGTTGGATATAGGAGGGACGGTGAGCAGAACTGTCCTGATTTACACAGATGACTTGAAGTGAGAAGCAATGACACTTAGAGCATCTCTAAGAGGAGTTTTTGAGGGTCAAACTCCCAAACTCTCCACCATCCTGAGGGCACCAGTAGCCATGGGCATGCAGCAACCCCATAAAAATGTCTTTTTCAAATATATTTGTCAGCTTGGTGGTTGAGGAGGAACATTTTGCAGTCAGGAGGCCATTCGCATGCAGGAAACGGCTCTTTGATGAAGAGCTGGTTGTGCTGTCAAGTGGGTGATGCTCTCCGTAATTCAGAGCCTTGAAGTCACCTTCCAAATCACTTCAGGGAAAGCAACACCAGGCTGGAAAATGAGTCTTTCCATGGGGAGAAAACTCCTTCCAAAAGCAAACTGAGCCCCCAGGGGATGGGGAAGAAGGTGAATACACAGCAGGAAAGTCTGCACGTAAAACTGATGAGGTCTTTTCATTTTCACCTTAATTTAAGCCGATTAAGACAAGCTTTCTTTACCTATGCAACTTTTTGCAGCTCTGGCTGGCTGGATGTCGCAATTTGTTGCATCCTAACCCAGCTAAAGGATGGTAAAATCTCCACTTAGAGGCAAATTATTCCTCAAAACTGGGACACTGCACACAGGACAGACCCAGGGGGTTCGTTCGCGAATTATTATGGGCAAGATATGAAGGTAGGAAGGAAAAATCTCATTCGGAAGGTTTTTAGCTCTGATTTGGATGGTGAGTGCAGCAGGCACTCAATGTTTTGCTATTCCTGTTAGCAATATACAGCATTAATTTTCTTGGCTACTCAGAAAGACAAATTAACCCCTTGAAGGCCAGTAATGCCCCTTGTTAGTCTTCTCTGATGGTTCCTCCCCATTTGAAAAGGGGTCTTTTAAATCCATTGCTCTCCAGTGATGCAAATGTCCCTGCGTTTGGGGTGACTGTGCATTGCCATCGAGCCTCAAAAAACACACCGCAAATTGCCCCCAAATTAGCAATCACTTTAGCAATTTATAGAACTTAGAATTTATAGAATATTTATTCAACGCCATGAGACCTAGATTAAATTCTAGCTTTCTATATTCTCCTGTTTTCTTGTTTTGGAGGGTCTCTAAAGGACATAGGATTCAGTTCAATGGGAAAAAAAAAAAGGAGAGTATAAAGATCCTGACTTTGATCTGATATAGGACCAAAATCCACACAATTCCGCCAATATTGATCAGGAGAGAGTTAGAAAGTGAAGCTGCCATCAGGTGAAACAAATCCAAGCCTATGATCTCCCTCAACTCCTCTTTTTAATCTTACATCCCACCTTATCTTTTATTAAGGTGTCCTTTGGAAAAGGCATTGCACATTCCTTCAGGTTGGAAAGTGGTTTTGGGGCCCTTCCACAAAGCCGATTAAGAATTGATTTGTCCCTGGAGCGAGTCCCTTTAGCAAGCAGCTTCCTCAGGGACAAATCAGCCTGAATCATTTAATACTGCATGACTCAAAAGCACAATCATCAGGCTAGTTTTCGAAAGCTCATTTTCTAACAAGTCATTGCAGCCAGGAAGGAAGTTAAAAGATACTGGGCAGAAGTTCAGCATTTTTCTATAGCGAGGGCTGGGGCACTTTTCAGAATCATTCTGTGAATTATTTTCCCATTACTTCTATGAGTAAACTCAGGCTCTTTAAGATTGCAGCGTGCTCCGGGGCGAGTTGGTTATACCAGAGTCATTGGATACCTTCACATTCTCCCTTAATTCGCAGGAAGCATTCCAATGCCCCAGAAAATAGCGGCCAAAATTACTACTTTTTGTTGTTGGTGGTGATGACAGCAGGATGTCTTCAAATTTATGAGACAAACTTCATCTGGAGGAGTGTCCAGTGCAAAGAAAAACTCAACAAAATGGGTGGAAACCAGTGGAGGAACTCAAGAAGAAATGGGACACGTCTGCTATTAAGGTTTCCACTTACATGGAATTATAGAAAGGATGGATGCAGATTCTTCTTGGAGGTGCCCAGTGAAGGGACAAATGGCAACAGATACAAGTTGTAATGAAACTCCTATTAGATGTAAGGAAAAAAATTCTTCTCCATGGGGTGGTCAAAAGGGGCACAGAGAAGCTCACATTTTCATATGAGCAATCTGATTTGACTTGGAAGTCGGCCCTGCTTTTCTGTGGGGTTGCACCAGAGATCTATTCCACTGCGGATTATTCTGTGATTTTAAGCCACAACCTGGACTGTCCTTACTCTTTCTCCCTTGGGTCCCAGAAGTCCCCGATCACCCTAAACACAGGAAAAAAAAATACAGTGAGTGATTCCTTTTTTTACTCACTCTTGCCCTGTTGCTCAGCACACTGTTTTGCATGCAAACCACTGAGATACATCACAGTTGGAGCTGGAAATAGATTTCAACATAACCTCCCCACACTATAGGGCTGTGGTTACTTCTCAGATTGAAAAGCATCCTAGATGATATTGGATTTCCCAAATTTCAGCCTGAAATCCTGTCTCCCCTATCAAAACAGGCTGCCTAGAGAGGCTGTGGAGGCTCCTGCTCTGGAGATCTTCCCAAGCCGCCTGGATGCCCCCCTGTGCCCCGTGCTCTGGGTGTCCCTGCTGGAGCAGGGCTTGGACTGGGTGAGCCCTAGAGGTCCCTTCCAACCTCAACTGTTCTGGGATTCTGGAAAAGTGTACAGAATGTTAGCTGTTTCTAAAGTCTTATTACACAGGACATGGGATAAGATGCTGAAGGACAAAGTCTCATTCTGGGTGGCATCTCCTAACCACTTTCAATGCATAAGACTAATGCGGTGACAACAGGAGAAGCAAGTGGAGGCTGCAAGGACCAAAATGGGGCCAGGAGAGTGGCTGGGTGAGGAAGCAGGTTTTGAAAGTTCCTTGAAATGTTACCTTGCTGCATGCAGATCACTCTGGGTAACCCCTCAACCTGTGGACAAAATTCCCTCTGCATTTCCCACCTTTCCTAGCACTGCATACGGCATATGGCAAAAGGAGACCGAAGGGTCTCCAGCTCATGGATGCAAATGAAAAGGTTCTTGTTGCTGGCGAGCAGTCATCATTCTGCCTATGCTGCTGTATGCAGAAATGCTCCCCAGTCCTGCTCCTCCTGTGATGCATTGGAGCATCCTAGGGGCTCCTTTCTGTCCCAAATCCTGTTTGCTTCCAAACAAAACCAAGGCATGCAGAATAACATGCAGCAAAGGCTTCCCTGCAAAGGTGCCCTCCTCCCCAGGACTTTGCTTGTGCATTTTATAAATAAGATGACCATAGCTTACTCTTTCGCCTTTCACACCTGGGAGGCCTTTCGGACCCTGCAAATAACAAAACCCAACATTTTAAGACAAATATCAGAGCAGCAGAAGATGTTAGGGGAGAGCTGTGTCCAAGGTCAGCTTAAACCACCTCGAAGCTGCTGCTATGAGGGATCTACACAGAAGTCTATAGGCTTCTTTTCACCAAGAGCAATCGTAGAAGATGTAAGGGGCAGCATATTTGGATTATATCAGGCCAGCTGCCCTTGGCTTCTACCCATGGTTGCATCTCAGACACAATGCAGGGCTTCAAGGATGAATCCAGACACTGCAGTTTCCCTTGGCTTTCTCAGTTACTGCATAAAAGCTTTTTGTGCTAATGCTAACAGCTTGATTCTATTAATGATAACAGATAATAAACAAAAGGTGTTTGCAGAAGTATTGGTTGTGTCTGTGGCTTTCCTGCCTCAGCCCCCAGTCAGGGAAGAAAAGAATTTACAGCAAAACAAAAGGCTGAAATTCATGCAAGCAAGTAGACATGACAAAGAAGAGAAGAAAGGCAGTGCTCATTTTGAAGGGCTTCAAATGTGCCTTATAGATGAGTCAGGCAAATGGACAAGAGCATAAAGCAATTACACTCAGCATGACAGCTTATGTTTTCTATCTACCTACAGGATTTACGTTCACGAATCCCATTGGAATTCAGCCTCGTGGAGCCTCTATTTCTCCCTGAAAGCATTAAACTGCAGGGATTTTGCCAGTTGTTGTCTATACCATAAAATGATCCCTGTATCTTGTGCTAACACTCACCGTGATGCCAACAGGGCCTTGAACTCCCACGACGCCCTCCTCGCCCTGTTAGCAAAAAGAGAGGTGCCGTGATGGCTATCAGCAAGGAGAAATGCGGATTAAAAGCAGTTCTGTCTCTGCAAACCTCCCCACTGGAGTCAACAGGATCCTCTTCTACCTCTGCAAGAAGCAAGCATTTGTAGGACTTAATTTAACATGACATTAATCACTCCAAAACGGTGCCTCTTTCACTCTCTTGGGATGGAGAGACCCTGAACCTGGATGGTCCACGGCATCTCAAGCTCCATTTGTATCTGCCCGAGTTGTATACAGGGTAGACATGGCCTCCAGGTGAGGTCCAATTCTGATCTCAAATAGGAAACCAACGTTATTTGAGATTCTGTGATTCACTCCAGATTTATACAGGAGCCAGAAGAGCAGAAACATTATTTCATCATTTCCTTCAGTTAAGAAAACTTCATTGAGGTTTACCCCAGCCCTTTCACAGCTGTTGACATTCTCATTAAGTGTTTTGTCTCAGGGGCCTCTCTGAACAGTTCTGCTGCCAGATGGGGAGTTTATCTAAATAGATTGCAGCATAAAATCAGTTTATTTGTGAAACAGCCATAGAAGCTGTTGAAATTGAAGCACGGCCTCTCCTTGGGACTCAAGAGGGTCTCCCTTGTATCTCAGGCCAAGTTTTTTTCTGCAGGATGAGGGGAAATGGATGTTGCTGCCCCAAGGATGAGAGACCAAGCTGGGCTTCCTCTGCCAGAAGGCCAAGAAAGATAAGGGAAAGGAGGATAAAGCATAAATGGGAGGTGGATTCCTAAAGATGCAAGCTTGCAGGTAGCAAATGCAAAGCATGCAGAATAAGATAGTTCTTGAGCAAGTTGCTAGGACTCAGCTTCACATTAAGACATCCAGATGTGCGTATCTGAGCTCCCATGTGGATGCTCAACCGGTACCATCAAGGGTCAGGATCTACTTGGCCATGCAGTTGCCTGGAGCTTCTTGAAATATCTGATAGGATATCTGGATATCCTATCAGATATCCTATGCAGGATATCCGAGGAACTGCACACCTACCCGAGGGCCAGGGAGGCCACGGGGACCTCTTGGGCCAGCTGCTCCAAAGCCAATTTCTCCCTGCAGAGCAAACAGAGGTTTCAGTTGGAGCAAAGACACCATATATCTTAATTGCTAATTACTTTAACCAGGATTCAGAGAACACAGGAAGAGGCAAAAGACTCTCTTCCACCACTCCACCACTTCCACTCACTTCCACTGGATCTTTCTTTTGCAAAAAGAGTTTGGTTCAAAGTTATTGGATCAAAATCACTGCCTGCTTCCCATACAATTAATGCCCCAAAGATGGCAAAACTGGGCAACGCCAGCCACTTCCAAGCAGTCCATAGACATCTCAGAGCTTAGTGTGCCCACAGGCAGTGATATACTTATTTTTCCAGCAGCTGGCAATGGCACCGAGCAAGAAAAGCAAGAAATCTTGTGCACTCCAGCATAAGATGAGAATCCCAAGTATAGTCGATGTGCAGCACTCAGGATTGATGTTACTGCTGATGGGACTATTGGTCCACTCAGTAAGGGAAAGGGCTGGGACATTCATTGCTCTCCAGACACCAGAGAATCCAAAGCGGAGGCCAAAATCCAAAACCAATCTTCAGATTTTACCCTCATAGGCCCCAGTCACCTTGAGGAAGAAGGGCATGAGGATGGAAGCGGGTTGGAGTGTCTGGATGGGGTCAGGGATGAGGAGCCAAGGGAGGGTACTGGGCTTTCCCATTGCTACCCCAAGATCGTGGCTACTTGTTGCACTCACCTTGTGGCAGTGTCACACTCACCTTGTTGCCTTTGGGGCCAGAAGCCCCGGGAATGCCCTGCAAGACAAGGAAAATAAATCAGAAGAGAGGACCTGGCTTTGCACGGCCTTCAAGCTCTCCTGTCCCACCAGGACTCAACCTCCCTCTGGCTCATAGTTAGGGTCAAGAAGCCCTCCCTGCATGCAGAAGCACAAAGCAGGGGAGCAAAGAGCCCTATGTAATGGGAAGAATGTGGGAACAAACAGCCAAGGGATCTTCTTAAGGTCCGTATCCCAAGGAGCTTCTCCCCTTCCACCTGCAACTCCAACTGAACCTCTTCTTTGCCTCCCAGCTATCTCCTCCCCATCAAACCCTTCAGGGATTGGGACCTCTTGCAATTTGAGTTCTGCAACGCTCCCATGAGATGCTTCTTTCACCCCACAAGAAGGACCATAACATGGAGAGAGTAGTACCAAGATTCCACAGTTCAAAAGACACAAGGATCATGCATAAGTCACCTCTTTTCCTGGGAATCCTGCTGGTCCAGCTGGCCCGGTGAATCCATTTCGTCCTCTTCTACCACGCTCCCCCTTGAACACAGAATTTTTAAAAATTTCCTGCCCTGGTGGGAAGTTCCAAGCTAGTTAAAAAGCACAAATCTATGCTCTATATGTTCCCTGGGCTGGCAGCAAACTGAAGGAATAACTTGTAAAAATGCTCTAACAGCAGGTACAGCAAGTTCTGGGATGCAGCCACTGAGCTGGTCCCCATGTGGACCTCTTCCTTGTAGAGAATAGAGTGCAAAATGTGGTTCTATTTTGCCTGTGTGAAGGATGCAACCACTGCCCTTATCCGCTTTCTTAGGGCAGAAAATCAGCTCATCTGCTTAAGGCTTTGAGAAGAGGTGCAGCTACAGCAGAGGGAAGGGTCACGCTGGCCTTTGCTGCCAGTGATGCTCCAAAATCTCAGACTCCCAGGACACGAGTGTGGCTTTAAGTCTCTCTTCAGCTCCCTACCATCACAGACTATGAGAGATATTGAGTTTGCACGTGCAAACTTTGTGCCTTCTTCCCTGCTCTGGCCCTGGAGACATAGGGAGGAGATGGTTTGAAGTGCAGCAGACACCCATTAAGGCAGTCTCAGTAGGACTATGATTATTCTTGCACTGAGGAGGTTAACAGGATGCAGCAGTTTCCTCTCGCCACACTCCACTTACCTTCTGTCCTGGCACCCCAGGTAGACCTGGTGTCCCTCTCTCCCCCTGCGATCCAGGGATGCCGGGGTTGCCACGAATGCCTTGGATGCCCTGGGCTCCTGGAGGTCCCGGGGCCCCTGGTTCACCCTGTTGCCAAGGAATTACATGAATCATCCATGAAAACACTGTCTCTTCCATCCCTTTTCTGTCTCGATTTAACTTTCCTCTGCGCAGGAGTTCAGGGGTCTGCCCAACCAGCAAGTCTACATGAGGAACCTACTCAATCTAAGCTCATCCCATACCCATCTGCATCTTCGGTACTGTGAGACAGCATCTCTGGACAATGTAGATCCTAGGTAGGATTAACTGCTCCCAGAAGGTGCTATTGCTCATGGAAGAAGCTTGGGGAGTCTCTGGCAATGCACATGAGCATTGCACACAAGTGGAGTCTGCTCATCCCCAAAGCAGAGATCCTAGATCTGGAGAAGCAGGAATTGTACCATTGCTTGCTAAGTGAGGGCCCCTTATCTGCAGACCCACAGTGCTCCGTGATGAATTCAATTCCTTCTGATTTGGGGGGATGACACCCCAAAGGATCTCAGAAGCCCACCTCTTCCAAGACCATAATTCCCTTTTCTTTTTTTCATGTTTATCCTCTGCACCCAAAAGCAATATCCGCTCTGGAATGGCCCCTTGTAGGGTACAGAGTTGTCTCAGGCTCGGGTGGTTTGACATGTGATGGTGTTTTGGCTTTCTTAGGTTGGGTCTCGCTTTGGTGACTTATCTTTCCATTCTGAACCAGCTCCATGATCCAGTCCAGTGGTGGAAGGATCAGCAAGGATTAAAATGACCCCCAAAAACCCTAATGAGAAGCCATCTAAGCAAGAAGAAAGGCTCACCTTGGATCCAGGGGGCCCAGCCTGGCCAGTGGGGCCTCTGAACCCAATTCCTGGTTCTCCCTGAGAAGAAAAGAAAATAGGAAAAGGAGAGCGGTCCTGAAGGGAGAATAGAAGACAAGTTCTCATGGTGTAAGACCATGACCATGGTACTACAGTTGTTCTTTACCTTCTGACCCTTTTCACCGCTGTCTCCTTTGCTTCCCTATGAAATGAGAAGAGAGTTACCAAGCCTGCGATTCCTCCCACGAGGACAGGTCATGTGAATGACAACTTTAGAGTGAAGATTTCTTGTCGTGCTCATAGCAGATGCCTCTGACCTCCATCTCTTGCCTCCTTTGCAGAGGAGGTGGGAACAACTCTGTGACCAAGGAAGAGCCAAATGCCCTAATGCAGAGCCCCACTGCTTCTGGGAAGAAGGGGCGACAGGATCCAAATGGGGACAGGGTGGGGAGGGTTCTCACTTTCCTATGGCAGTCCCAAATATTGGACTTGGGCCACTTTTAGCTTGAAATACCATCCTGCTCCAGCTCCAGCTCCTGATNTGCAGAGCCACACTGCTCCTGGGAAGGAGAAGGGGCGACAGGATCCAAATGGGGACAGGGTGGGGAAGGTTCTTACTTTCCTATGGCAGTCCCAAATATTGGACTTGGGCCACTTTTAGCTTGAAATACCATCCTGCTCCAGCTCCTGATTCCACAGCTCACCTTTTCTCCAGGTTCTCCCATCTCTCCAGGTTCCCCCTGCAAGACAAAAACGTCCCATTTGCTGTCTCCCTCCTGCTCCTCTCCCATTTCTTCCTACATGCACAGTCCTCAGGATGGCAAGCATTTCATTCACGCTTCTTGACCATCCACCCCATTAGCCCATCCTCAACTATTTCTCCTCTTCCAGACCTTCTTAGCATTCATTTGCAGTCCAAAATACTTGTGTCAATGATTCATCTGCCTTGTATTTGCATATATGCCTGTTTCCCTGCCCTTCTCCTAACCCACCACGGGAGGAACGTGACAGGTAATGAGTTGCCCTCTTGCAGTCTCACCCTCTGCCCCTGCTAATGGGGCTGTTAGAGATGGTTTAGAGATGGTTAGAGATGGTTTAGCAGTGGGACTTCCAAACTGTCCAAAATCTCTTGTCCAAACCCGCAGGAATCTGCAGAGTGATAGGTACCTTTTCTCCTNGTTTCCCTGACCTTCTCCTAACCCTCAGAGCCCAACCACCACGGGAGGAACGTGACAGTGTGGGTAATGAGTTGCCCTCTTGCAGTCTCACCCTCTGCCCCTGCTAATGGGGCTGTTAGAGATGGTTTAGAGATGGTTAGAGATGGTTTAGCAGTGGGACTTCCAAACTGTCCAAAACCTCTTGTCCAAACCCGCAGGAATCTGCAGAGTGATAGGTACCTTTTCTCCTTTGTTTCCATGGGCTCCTGGAGCTCCCTTCTCTCCCTGGAAAACATCAGGGAACTCCTTCAGTCACAGGCATGTAGGTACAGGGGAGGTTGCAAGGAATTTCCCTGGCCCTCTTGGGATCAAGTTGGTGATGCTCTGGGTCCTGCAACACCTTTTGGTAAATATCTGTTTGTGGAGGGCCCTCTCCCTTCCATCACTTGCATTCCCAAACTGCTCAGAGACCTGATCTCATCTCTTTTACCCTAAACAGTAAAAATACACAGATAGGAAACCTAAATTGTGGAATAAGGATGAGATATGAATGGTAAGCTGATGTGTCACTGTCCCAGGACTCTGCAGATGAGTTTGATTGACTGTTTAGAACTTGCCATGATTAAGACAGTTAGGTTTGAATAGGGGCTGAATAGGTGAGATTTGTATTTTGACCTTTTTCTTATATATCCGTACTAAAAGATACATAAAAACACTGACCTTTTGGCTGTGCGAGGGTAGATCCACTGGGCCTCCTATTTCCTGCTTCTGCAAGAAAAATCACATATCCAGAATCCAGCTGGGATGCTGAGCAGCTGCAGACGGGCTCAGCCACATCCTAAGGGACACGGCTGCAGTGACAGGAGCTCTGGGACAGGTACCTTAATCCTCCTGGAACGCTGAGGGCCTGGGTATGTCTTGAATTGGAATAACAAAAAGAGGATGGTGTGAGGACGACTGAATAAGTGTTTTATCCCTGAAAAAGTCTCTCAGAGCAGTGAGATGTTGCACAGCAAGTCACTACGTTGTGAGGAATACCCTGACACCTGACTTAGTTCTGACCCTCTATGGATGAGAATGAGAATGTGCTTTTCCCCATACCGTGCACAAATTCCTTGCTGCCCATTGAGACCCTCCTTATGGCCAAATGCAAGGGCAGGGTCACAAACTGGTTTAGAAGAAATTTGTTCAAACACAGAAGAAACCCGATGTGCAGAAGTTCTCATTCATAACTTGTGGAAGTCGGGTTTTCCATCTTACTTTCTGCAAAACCAACGCTTTGCATGAGCCATTGATGGGAAGTTGTGTTAAGACAAGCAATATATCTGTACAGGCCTGTAAGATGTTAAGGTTTATAGTCACAGGCACACGTATATATTTCTAAACCCACACAAATATCTTCTGTGTTCTCAAGACACAAGAAAGCCTTCAGTTATGCTGCTTTCTCCATGAATCAGGCTATTATGTCCCCACATTGATTAAGTTTGATTTTCCCCTCTTCTCTTTTCTAAGTGGCATGTGTTTCCCTTGCCAAACACAGGGAGAGCAATCTCCTTTGCCAAGAAATATGGCTTTGCTTGCAGCTGCTTCTTGTTTTATTTATTAACATTTATCGGCAGCCTTTTACCCCCTCCAGATTGATCATGGCTTTGAACAAGACAGAAACAGCCAGTGTTTCCCTCGCATCCATGCATGAGTCTTCACTCACCGCATGTCCAGATGGGAATCTTGGACCTCCCAAGGCACCAGGGGAATGAACCTGCAATGGAACCAACACGGAATCATCACCTCATCCTTGGATCATGCTGCAGGCTCTGCTCTTGCAGAGCCCAAATTGATGCTGTGTTGGGGAGCGGGTTCTTTACCAGGTGCCTCTCACGCTCTGCAGATCTCCTGGCTCTAACGCCTGTTGGCAATGCAAATCCACCATCCCTGGAATTTGCATTTTCCTGCATGAAAAGGAAGCGGCATCCATCTGAGCAGCTAATATTATTACTTATACAGCATTGTGCCATTAGCTTAGCTTAATCACAAAGAAAAAACAGCTAAAATGTTACAATTTTGAGATTTAAATTTTATGATGCTCAGCCTTTTTCATGTTAACAACAGTGAATTTTCATCTACTTCTTGTGAAGGTGTTAACATCCCTAGCTATTAGATATTAACAGGATATCTCAATATACAGCAATTACTCCCTGGACCACACAGGGGAAGTAGCTCTTGGGAACACTTGCAGGATAAAAAAGACCTGAATTCATCTCGATTTTTCCTAGAAATAATGAGCAAGATGTTTAGAAGGTTAAAGTTAGGGAAGGTAAAGCCTAAGCAAAGCGCTTTAAAGAAATACTGTTAAGTCCAGCTCTAGGCATTAGGCTTGCAACAATTATGAGGTACTCAATAAAAGCAAATTTCAGATAAAACTCTGCCTGGACCTATGGAGGAGGAATGGAAGATGCTGTCTGCACCCATGGGGTGTTTCCCAGTATATCCCAAGTCCAAGGGTTTTGGAGGCTGCTGCTCCCTGGTCCTCAACCAGTCTCTGGATGAATGTGCCTGCAAATAAGGACTATGGGGAGTCCCGCTTGGGTGAATTTAAACGGATGGGTGAAGGTTTCACCTCGTGAGTAATGAGGCTGGGAAGTTTCTAATGCACCAAAATATGTGAAGAAAAAAAGAATTGTTTGGGGTCCAATTAAAAATGAAACGCTCCCTGAAATATGGCAAGAAGAGAGAGACAGAAGGGATGAAAACAGGGCCAAAGAAAGGCATGGAGTGCTCAGAAGAATCCACTTTGGGCAGTTTGTGTGGACAGGCTGGAAAAGCATCTCTCAGGGTCAGGTAGAGATGGTCTGAGTGGATTGNAATGAGGCTTGGAAGTTTCTGATGCACCAAAATATGTGAAGAAAAAAGGAATTGTTTGGGGTCCAAATAAAATTGAAATGCTCCCTGAAATATGGCAAGGAGAGACAGAAGGGATGAAAACAAGGCCAAAGAAAGGCATGGAGTGCTCAGAAGAATCCACTTTGGGCAGTTTGTGTGGACAGGCTGGAAAAGCATCTCTCAGGGTCAGGATGGTCTGGGTGGATTGGATGCTACCAAGTGACTTCTTGCATGTTCCTGTGCACATATTGGATCCAAAGCGCCTCTTTCTCTCCCTGAATCACAGCTTCCCTGCAGACCAGGCGTTACTTGCTGTAGGATTTGCACATGCACAAACATCTTCCCAAGGAAAAAAGTAGTAGCCAGGCAAGCCCACAGGTTGCCAAGACCTCTCTGGAAGTTTTTGCATGACGACCTGTACACATTCGATCTCAAAAAATTCTCATTTACTGGGGGCATGGGAAATTGCTGGGGGTAATAACTCGCCTTCACGCGGCAATTCCTCTGCAATTTCAGCATTTTCCTGCTTTGAGGTGCCAGCAATGAGACACCTTAAAAAATAATAGAAAGGGTGAAGCTAAAGCAACAACATCCTGGTAGCAGGTAGCAGTGTAAAGGGAAAGGAAAGGAGAGAAGAGAGAAAGGACAAGGGAAAAATATATAGAGAAAATTGAAATAAAAGGGGATATAAGAAGCAGCCCTGCAAAGAAAGACGCAGGAAAGGGAAAAGTAGAAATTGGGGAGAAAAATTAAGTACCAATCACATTGTACACACAGATATAATCAGGAGGTTTATCTGAATTAACCTGCAGAATTATAAGTTCAGGTCTGTTAAATCTCTCTGGAAAAAATACTTAGAGTAAAATGGTCTCAATTATTAGTATTTTTTTCTTCCAAAATGTCCTGCAGACTGGAAAGGACATGGGGAGAAAGGGAGCAAAAAAGAGGCAGAAAGTTAGGAAAATTGATCCAAGCAAGCTTTAGGCAGGAATTTACAAAGAATTAGGCTTGGAGGGCCAGATCTTCTGGAATTAAAGGGGTCCTAATGTGAACTGAGATGCCTGAGAGCAAATCCGGAGCAGGTAGAAGAGCTTTGTGTTCCTACAGCTGTATCGGGATGGGCTGCAGATGCTGGAGATGGAGGCAGGAGCCAGCAGGATCAGTCCAAAACACCGAGGAATTGGGTTATCCAGTTGGGTTATCCACTGTCAGACAGCATTGATAATGCAAGCAATATTCCAGAGAGCCTTGGAAAACCAGCCCAAAAGAGTTGGAGACCATCTCCTATAAAACCAAAGGGCAAAACGTTGTCCCATCTGCGTGTAGGCTGGTTCTGATAACTCAGGAATCAGCAGACAGGGAGCCAGACAGAGAGACTGTCTCATTCCAGCTTCTATAGGCTGCTCTCAGGGTTAATCAGCTTGATCTCTAATTTCTCATGTGAAATGTAAGCTTTCAGTTTCCATCCTCCAGCTCTCACTCTTCCTTTCGCCACAAGACTAAGGAGCCCTTTAACATTCTGTACTTC
>VWPW01008101.1:0-68731 GCA_013389825.1 Crypturellus undulatus
AAAAAAAGAAAAAAAAAAGTCTCTGTGCTCTGCATATTTTTAGCCACGTCTGTCTGTTGTTATGCAGAAAATGAAGTATTCCAGAATCCCATTTTTTCTTGTTATCTGTCTTTCCACAATGTTTTACGTAGTACTAGTTACTTTTCACTTTCCTGTAACTCGGTGAGCTGTTTTTCACCTGTTGTATTGGCATGCTCATAAAAATGACATTCTCATAAAAAAACAAATAAACAGAGAGTAGATGTACTGTTAGGAAAGTTATTCCATTTATTATTTTTATTATGGAATCTCTGAAATTAATGAGTGGAAATACTCCTGGATGCTACAGACATGAGATTTGTCTCAGCTTCCTTCCCTCGTTTCTAGGAATTTTTGCCACTTTTTAAAGCCTTCCTTGATGAAAAGTGTAATCTAACAACTTCATCCTAAAACAGGAAGGATATTTTTCTCAGAGAGGTCAGGAAGGTTTAACACCAGTTATTTCCCTAAACTTAAGCAGTTCTCGTGCCCCTAAACTTGGCACTTGGAAATGACACTTATGCACTCTGCATTTTAAGTGAAGAGTTAAGATTCTGCAATGTGTTTTCCCTAGGCACACTCATAATTCTCTCCCTCCATAGGAGATGTAGGGGTTGATACTTTTCATGAAGTTTTGACACATCAAAAATGTTTCAACTTTATTCAATGTAAGGCAGAACGTGCATGCAGCAGAAGCAGGCTCTGCACTGCCACCTCTAACACCAAGAGGAGAAAATTTATTTATTTATTGATTTATTGCAAACCTAAGGGAGGAACATCACAGCAGCCTGAATGCTAAATGCTTAGGCTAATTCCTGTTTTGTTTTTAAGAGCTTTTTCAGACTTCTATTTCCCGTGGCTTTCAATCACATAGCGTGTACAGTTAGGGAACAAGAGTCTTCTTTCTGGCATTACACTAAAAAAAAAAAAAAATCAAAAATCATCCTGGCTATTACTGTCAAGCTGTTTTCAAGAATATAGTCTAAATAAGAGTTTTAGAGATTATTATTGTAATTATTATCATCATCATCATCATCATCATTTTGTTAGTATTGCTATAGAGAGCTGAGGCTTTTCAAGGCTTTTCAAATGGGAAACTCTTATTTCTTGCTCTTCACTTCTCTGCTGTGTGTGTGTTTCAGCACACCATGGCACCTGCTTTCTGAGCTTTTAAAGATAATATTGCCACTGCAGCTGGTGCAAGTGTCCCCGCAGAGCCAGCAGGCTTGGTGACTCCAGTCCTGAACTGTCCACTGGCTTTACCTGATCCCCACAGTACTTTTTGCTCTCTCTGTTTCCATCCATGCAATTCTTTTTCTTTTCCATATTTATTAAGTAAACCTTTTTTCTTGTTACTTTTTCTGTATTCAGATTTACCTTCAGGATCCATTCCTGTATTACCCATGTATGTTTTCCCTTGCTTCTCCATTATATCTGTTCGTACCCCTACACGTGGATCTTGTTAATACCTGAAACCTCCCCCAAAGTTCCAGGTTGTACCAGGGAGCTGTTAATACCTCATGGCTGATGCCCTTCCTGTGTAAGCCAATTTATTTATTGATCATTTTGCTTTTTGGAGGTTGCTCTAAGAGAGAGGAGATATGTTTTTATCTTTCTACGGTAGTTTGTGCTCTTTATGAATAGCATTGGTTTCTTCTATTGCTGGAAGTTATTTTTCTCCCCTTCCAAGCAAAAGTGAGATAAAATGCACCTGAATGTTATCAAGTCTAGTGACTCCACCAAAAAGAGCAGTGCTTTGGGCCTTTTTAATTCTGCTGAGACTTGCTGCAGCTCTGAGGTGCAATTGAATTTTTCAACCTACAGACCCAGGCACACGGTATAGCATCTACTGTCCTCCATACTTGAACAGGAAATGTCTTCTACATACTTAAAAGCTATAAATCTATCTGTTTAGACTAAAATGCAGAAAATATTTGCATTCTGAAGGAAAATGTACTTTGTTTCCCCTCAAATTCAAACTTTTCCTCTCATTATGATAAACATTTGCCTACATTTCTGTGCTGGATTTGATCAGCCATCAGTGGCTGATCCCAAAGCTTGTGCTCCCAAACCAAAAATACTCATTAAAACCCGCTAATTAACTTAATAAAATGATCCTAATTGATAACACAACGAGGGGAAGGATGGAAAGACTAATGGTGTTTTCAACAGATAAGTTTCTACTTTGAAGTCAGTGTCATAAATTGTGTCTTTGATCAAATACACAGGCAAATTCCAAGCAACGAAGCTGAATTTTTAGTGAAAGCAAATAGCATGTGAGTATGAAGCCTTATATTAGTTACTGGGAATTGGCCGGACTAGCACAAAGTTATCAGCACTCTAGGTGTGTTATTGCCATTAAACAACTTTTGAGGGCCACCCTTGCAGCTTATTTTACATTCAAATTACTGTTGTTTTCTATTTAAAAGATGCTGGAGCTGCTGCTTCCCCTTACTATTTTGCAGTAAATCTGAGCTGAATTAAAGAATTAATCTGAAACTGACTTATTTTCCTAATTTTCTAAAAAAGACATATTATTTACATGCTTTTTTTTCAGTATTTTTTCAGTATATTTCAGTATTCCTGAGATGTTAATGTTTGCTTAAGGTAAATGTGAATGAGCAAAGATCAGAAAAGTGGAGGATGTTTGGCTTATACTTTAGTAATAGTTATACTGTCTAAGGATGTCTGAAAAAGTGGCTAAAATCATTTCAGTTGAGATATTCACAACAGGATTCCATTTCTAAAAATGCTCTCATAAAGACATTGCGACAACTGAATTTTAATCCTCTCTCTATTTCAGCACGTAAACTAGACCACAGGGACAACTTGACCCTTGCTAAAGGAATGGAGCTGCAGGTATAGACAAAAGCAAAAATCAACCAGGCTGAGCATTGTGTCAGTGTTTCCCTTTCTCAAATCAGAAGAACAGTGTTGAGTGGGGCACTAGTATGTCAGCATCTTACTGCTCTTACCAACTCTGAGCGTGGGGATTCCCTTTGGAAAGGTGCAGTTGCTTCCCCACTCTCCCCGCAGCACTTGGCCTGTTGAGAATTTGCAGCATTAATGCTTTAGGAGGCTTGTGCGTGTCTATGCTCTGGGGAGATATCTTCCTCCTTTGAAGAGTTTCACTGGCAAAGTCTTTTTTATTCCATTTTATAAATATATATATATTATTTTTTTATCCTGTAGCTGTAGTGAGGCAGGATAGATATGTTTCCCAGGATGGATTCATCTTTCAGACCAGGATTATCTAAAGCATTCAACCCATTTCTACACATTCTACCATTCAAAGCATTTATAGGGTCATCTGGTACATAGATCTCTGGTCTACCTCTCCATCTGCGGGCTTCATCTTTAATCTTTTTTTGCAAAAGTGGAGATCAACATCTGGGTTCACTGCCACGTCCTCATCTGTGTTTTACCACAGTCCTTTTCAGCTTGGTGAGAACCTGAGCCACTTTGATGCTATGTGACATGTAGCAGGGAAGAGAAGCATCTTGAGGAATATTCAGCCCAAGATGCGTGTAGATATACGCAGCTTCGGGGAAAGGCAATGAGGACACCAACTACTAATAAGATAAGCAATTTATATGAAAAGTTTGGGAACTGACGTTTTTCTACCAAGTGATTAGGCATCCTCATCTAACTTAGCACTTGTTCAACTTTTCTCACCCAAACTGTTAGTATCTCTGTAGTACTATTTAAACATATTTCGCTTGACAGGGTGCTGATACTAGAGGTGAATAAACCAGAGTATCTGCCATAAACCTGCTATCTCAGCAGGCACTGAGATCCACTTACCCTTTTTTGTCATTAATTCAGCGGCAGCTATCTTAATCAGAATTTTTCTGGCAATTGGAGCCCAGGTTTTACTCAAGTTA
Organism: Crypturellus undulatus; assembly: GCA_013389825.1. Taxonomy (NCBI): domain Eukaryota; kingdom Metazoa; phylum Chordata; class Aves; order Tinamiformes; family Tinamidae; genus Crypturellus; species Crypturellus undulatus. The sequence goes on from VWPW01008101.1 coordinate 3,903, forward strand.
GTCAAACAAGTCGAAATTGCTTGTAACAAAATGCCATAATTGTAGCAGAGGCATCACTGGAAGATGGTAAGTAGGTGAGATACTAATTAAATGCTTCTGAAGTTTGGCAATTTAATATTCAAAAGGAGTCTGAGCCCACATAGTAGCTGTTCATTGCGTTGCCACTGGGTATTACAGAGGGAGGGAACCTTAACGAAAATAGCAGCCTGCAAGCGTTTTCTGCTGGACCAGCAGGCCTAAAATTTGGGGTTTGTGAGTATTGCTCCCTTCCTTGAAACACAAACGTGGCAGAACAGATTTGTCTGTTGGTGACCTCTGTAGATGTCAGTAAGATCATGTGTGGGTGGATAAGTGCAAATTTCCCAAATGCTGCTAAACCTGGGGATGATGGTTGTGTTTATATATAATCTTGAAAACGAGGATTCTTTTATATTCAGGCTTCTGGGAAAAGTAGGTTTCAGCCTAATTTAAGCAGGAATACATCTCCCTTTGATTTTTCTAAGGCATGTAAGCCACAAACTCTTTTGAATTCTTTTTTTTTGAAAAAATCTCATCTGATAATAAAATGAGAGGTGTGGGAGAGTAGAGAATTTGTCGCTCTTCTGTAACACAGCCCAGATCATCTGAGTTTTACTACGTCAGGATTATTGAGCGGGTTATTAGTGCAGTCCTTGCAGGCCCCTGAATACATCAAAGCAAATATTCCACTGCCCTTCTCATTACAGCTATCAGTAATGATCTAAGCAAGAGTGGTCCAAAGATTCCTCCCTCGATGCACATTCTTTCCAAGCCTCTTAATTCAATCTGAATGATGATGATAATTTAGGTTCTAGTGTTACCCAGGGGCTGTGGTTGTAGATCAGGGCTCCATTGTCCTAAGCATCGTACAGAGGCCAGAAGGCTTAAATGGTGCAAAACCATGGAGTTACGAGGGCTAAAACAAATACGATTGGGAAGAAATTAATAGGACTCCCTGTGTATATTCCTTCCAATCAAATTATTTCCACTTTTTTTAACTGTTTTATAATGCCTTTATAATTTCTTTAGCTAGAAATGTTCATATCTCAAGGCTGAATTACAGAGCTAAGTGGTATCTTATCACACATATTGGCTCTTTACCATTAGAATTGCATCAGCACTTTGGATCTGGCTGAGCGGGAAACATGCAGACAAGTGTACATGTACCTTCTGTCAAACAAAACAGTGACCATTTAAGCTGGCTTCAGGAATGGGCTTTATTTTTAGCTAAAGACACTTAAATAGTGAGGTTTTGCCATGATTGCTTGGTGTAGAAGATGGCCCCCTAACATACCACTGCTTAATGTGTTAATTAATTAATGGACTTAATTCTCCACATGTGTTGAAATGAGTTGATGACTGTTAATATAATTTCAATCAGATAAGTTTTTCAACGTTGTGATGTTTGTAAAATTGTATTTTCTTAATTATAGGAGGATAAACGCTCCATTAGGAGACCTAATATAACAATTCTGATGCTGACATTTTGTCAGCAGGGAGATGCATCTCCTACCCTCTTCCCCACAAACACTTTTCTCCGATGTTTGTTGGTTTACTAGATATAATATTGAAGATTCTCAATAGGTACAAGGCCCCACCCAAGTTCTCCATAATATTTCTTAATAGGACCCTGTAGATATTGATGAGTATAGTATTTCTAGCCCGGTCTGACTTCTAGGAGAGCTGGTGGGAGGCAGTGCACTGTGCTGTGGTTGTGCTCTCCAGGATCCTTTGCTAAGCCCTGGAGTCCACAGAGGCATATCCTTAGGGCAACATTTCACGTGATGTCAAAACACAAAGTTTTGAGAAAGTCCTCATGCTCTAGAAATGCTTTCTCCTCCCCAAGACTTGCTGGAAAGCAGTGACTGGTTTCCTTTAACCTGTTAGATGGGTGGGTTTCTCCCAAATTGCTCAAGCACTCGTCAGCTGCAGGGCTGGAGGAGAGGCTTGCTTGCTGAGGACGTAGTTTTGGGCAAGAACGAATAATAGAGCAAAAGTTAGAAAGATAGAGAAGAACAGAATTCTCCCACATTGCTCAAGCACCCGTCAGCAGCAGGAGGAAAGGCTCGCTTGTTGAGGACATAGTTTGGGGCAAGAACGAGTAATAGAGCAGAAGTTAGAAAGATAGAGAAGAACAGAAGAATGTGTTCTTTTTTTCTTATTCAATTTGCCTTTCTGTGCCTCAGATTTCCCTGACATTCACACTTCCTACTTGTTTCATCAATGCTACATAAGGAAAGATGGGGAAAAACATGGGAGTTTCAGATTGTGACAGGACTAATTAATGTAGGTCGAGCTCTGGATCCAAGCTGACCCTCTGTATTCCCACTGTGTTTCATACAGTCTCATCATTTTTTTTCTGAAGCACTAGGATCATAAGGAAGACATCTACCGCCTACTCTTCCTCATGATCCTTCCTTAACCCCCAGCTACCACTGTCTCTTCTGCCACTTCTGCAAGATGCATGGGGTTCAAACCAGGCTCCCCAGAGATCCCTAGAATTAAGATGTGCATCTGGGGCAAAATCTGGACCTCGAAGCAAAAAACTACATTAGTTTAACCCAGTCTGATTTCCAGACACAGTGGGAAATTTGCAGCAAGGATAATTTAGTTTTTTGATAATAGAGGGTTGCCCAGATTAGATTTTGGTAAAAGGTGAGATTCAAACAAACAAAAAACTCCCTTTCTTGCAGGTATACCAATTTTATGGAGTTATATGGAATAAAGTGATTCATGGTGACGTATTTAACACAAATGTGCGGTATCAGAGCTGTTATGTTCAGCAGACTGGATGGCAGCAAATATTTATGCATCTTTTAAGAAACACTAGGGGTGATCTTGGGAATTACACATCAGAAAATGTGTGCCAGATACATTTAATGAGATAGAAGTAATAGCACTGGGACAAGCAAGAACAGTTTCTATAAGGCAAAAATGGGTTTCTTTTAACTTGCTAGCATCTCTAATAGTGTCAGTAAATTAGTGATAGTGGAAAAGAGGCTAGAGTTATATATTTGCATTTACTGAATACCTTTGACAAAGCCCCATCACTCTTACCACCAAGGAAGAAAATAGCTCTGAAAATAAATACTATCAAAGATTAGAAACTATGCGATCAAAACAATTAGGAGGCACGAATGGACTATTTGCAGGGAATAATAAAAGGGAAAAAAGGGCTATTCTAAGACAACCCGAGCCAGGGAAAGGCCATACAGATTTTTGAAACTCACTCTAGCCTGAGCTGTAGAAGCACGAATTATTTATTGGTAACAAGGGAAAAAGATAGACAGGCACATGGCAATTTGCAGATGGCACACAATTATTTTGGATAGCGACAGCAAGATAAAGCTGCAAGAAATTTCAGATGAATCAAACAGAGCTGGGAGAGCCGGCAGATGATGGATGAAAGGTAATGCTGAAAAATATGCATCTCCGCAGCAGAAGGGGAAATATGAATTACTCATATAGGCTTAATTAACTGGATGTTTTAGGGGTGTTTTATGGACAAATCGCTAAGTGATTGAAATCACTAAGCAAAATGAGTACAAGTGCATTGCAAAAGTTAAATACTGAAATAGGGCCATAAGCAGATCTATTACACAGAGCTATCAGAATTTTTTTTTAATAGGGGGAAAAAAGAAAATATACGGATTGCAATGGGAAAAAAAACACACAGCTGTTTTCCCAGCAAAAGGATGCGTTAGGTCATCATTCTGATTTTTGCCTCCTTCTACAATTTTCTTCCCTCTGGGTCACTTTCAGTCAGATCGGAAGGAGGCGAAGGGCTGCAAAGCGATTCCTGCAAGTGGAATAGCAGAAAGATAAAACACGAACTCTTAGGCGCCAGAGAATCTGCAGTTACGAGAAGTGGCAGAGTGGGGGAGAGAGACTTTCCACCCCCGGGAAAGCATCCTCTCACAGCCAGCACCTTATCACGCAGAGCTGAATCTTGCAGCACAATTCAGAGCTGCAGGAGAGAGGAGGGTCCTGCTTGCTCGTGCATCCATTTGCCCGAAAACTGGAAATATTTCATGAGAGAGAGAGAATATGAAAAATCAGCACCTTTCAGATGGAAGATACAAAAAATCAGAGCTTACAAATTACGCGCCACTGTGCAGATGGATAGGAAGTTATATTTTAGTGAGAATTCCAGTAAAACTGTAGAGTGCAAAGCATGTTGTTGTTCTAAGGGCCTCTCTGATAAAACAGGTCCCTGTTTAATAGGACATAACAACTTGTCATATATAATTTTTTATGGGCTGTGCAGGCTGGGAACTCCAGGAATCTGCCAGTGCAGTGAAAATTTCTGGAATCTGCAGAAGGAAAAAAACAGATGCAATGTCTGAAATTCCTTCCTACGAAGGGAGCTAGGCCCTCTAAAGCTGTGAGATGAGCTTAAAATTGCAAGGTGTTTAAAAATAATAAAGTCTGTCTTTTTATTTATTTTATTTTTCATTCTTGAGCTCTGTGGTTTTATGGTAACTGAAACTCTGAGAATGTGTTACTCTGTAAAAAAGTCAGATTTTCCCTTAATTCCATTCCTCCAATGCTTGAACCTATAAAGAAAATAGCCAAGGTATGAGACTCTCAGAATATGTGTATCAGTGTCAGTAGGACATTAAATGATTTATTGAAGGGAGACATGGAGTGCGTTGTTTTCACTTCCTTTTAATTTCCTCATGCAGAAAAAAAATCATTTTATGGTATTTTTATGCCAGTGATATCTGCTCATTATATATATAATGAAAATTAACGTGTTTTGTGTCAACAGGAAAATAACTTTTGCATTTTGTCACCTATTTCATGATTATTTTAATATGACTTTAGCATTTTTATAATAGATTACTGAAATGGAATTCATTTGGGGTATTCTTGTTATGCTTCTTTCTTATTGACTGATGAGATCATATGGGGATGGAGACAGAAAACACATGAGTGAATGTAGCCAGCTTGTCTACTGATTTCATTCAGTAAAAGCTGATGATAACCATCCTGTGAGTCCAGTGGATACTTCAAAGCCCTGAATAAATGGAGGGTGTTGAAACTGCTGCCAATTTAGTGGTCACACAAGCTAATGCACTCACTCTGGAGTCACTGCTATAGAGCAAATAAAATTGTAATGTTTCTCCTACGAATTTACTAGTTTCCAGAAAATCAACCAGCTAACCCCTCCCAAATTCTAATGCTTTTTCAAATTTCTAGTACTTTAGTAAAGTGCTGATCCGACAAGATACTGCTGTTGTCTTCCTTGTTGTACAATTTGATAGGTTTTCTAATTCTATGAGCAGTCTTTACTTAAAATATTAACTTTACAAATATAGTAACTTTTTATAATCATTTTTTCTGAAAAAGTATTTAAGGAGTAGTATCTTGTCTAAATATGGAAAAAGCAGGTCACTTTTCCCTGGTTTTAAGTTATATGGCTGCAACAAAACTACCATTAGATGTAAAAAGCACATGAGCAAATTTATGGTCAGAAACGATAGTGAAAAGGTAAGAATATAACTCCATGGAGAGTTTCTGATGAATAGAGATAGAACTTGTTTTAATAGCAAACTTTCCATAAATAGTTATCTTATTCCTACCTCAAAACATTGAAGTGAATAAATAATTTCATTTGAATCCAGGAGAGGAAAAATATTCAGAAATAGCAGTGCTTTGTATTGACATTTTTACTACAATGTTTGTTTTGAAAAAGTCAAGGCATTTTATTTCAAAGCCGCAAAATAATTCTGGGCTTGTCTGTTTTAAATGGCATTCAGAAACGGAACAAAATCTTCAAAAGCAAGAATGAGAAAAAAATAATAATTTCTCTCCTCCAAAGAAAAACTTTTGTATTGGACTGAATGAAACAATTCATATCTATCTGACCTGGTTTTAATCTTTGGTTGCTGAAGGAATAATTCATTGTTTGCAGAGATTTAGCTGTGAATATGTGGCAAAATATATATGCGCCTTCAGAGAATGGGTGCAGCAAACCTGTTAGTTTCGATCTTTTATTTTGATTGACAAAGATATACATTAAAATTACCTTCACACCTTCCCTACAGGCAATTTCCACATGCGTAGTGTGAACTCTAGAGAAGTAAACTCTTTTGGTGCATGCAATCATCCATGTGTGACTGACTTTCATTGAAAAATGTTGAGTTTTGTCATATAAATACTCCAGTACCATTCTGCCTTTGGAAAAGTACGTTGTATTATTTGCCAAATGCTCATGAAACCCACATATACACACCAAAAGGAAACAAAAAACCTCATTTAGCTGCATGTCACTGAGGTTTAAACCTGGTTTTTAAATGTTCTCCTATTTAATCATGGCAGACACGTTAGACTTTTCTAGAATAAGTCATTGTGTGTCCTAGCAAGGTAGTCCAAGGGATCAGGACAAGATGACTTGAAAGGGAGTTAGGAAGGGGCTATTTCCAGTCTCTCCAAGTCTAGTGTTCATGGACCTCTGATATCCATAGTAGGGCAATATAATTATTATATCTGGCAAAACACTTGTTTGAAAGTATAATGGTTAGGTGTATTTCCAGCAAGGGGCATTTAGTGGTGTTTCAGTCTTACGTCTTCAAAGAGTGGTGGCTATGGCATGCTGAGGCTGGGGTGATACGGCCTCAGGGAAAGGGGCCTGCAACTAGACAGTCCCTAATGGGTTCCCACCTGCTCTACTCTGAATTGCTAATTGATTTTTGAAAACAAATCCTTAAAATATTTCCTGAAGATATATATGTCTAATGTGAATGACAGCTTCTTAATTTTTCCTGTTTTTGATTCCTGGGTCTGACCTTTTAGCTGCTGTAGTTTAAATCCAAATGGTGGATGGTTAATGTCTGCAGTTTAGGTACAGTCCTTCCCTTTCATTCTCCACCCACCCCTCAGCAAATAATAACTCAAAAAAAAATCCAGAATTTGAATAATACTTAGTTCTACTTACAGTTCTACATAAATTCAAATTTATATTTAGGGCCAAAAGAAATGGAAACATCTATAACCCACCTTGTAATTAATTACAGAGGATGTAGAGATAATGGTCTGACAAATACTCTAGAAAATGTCATTAATAAACTATTTTCCAGAGTAACTTGTTTTAGACGATGCCTTTATAAATATATATATTTTTTAATTTCCCTTATCTCTGATAGTAACTATACATTCCTGATCTCTTGTGACATTTCAAATTAAGCACAAAAATGAAGAAAATTGAGAATGAGCCCGTCAAAATTAACTTTAGTCAAATGCAAGCAAGTGTTTTTTAAATGGGGAATATAGAGGTAATGAAATAAAAATCAAGATTTTATTATTATTTTCTTTGTAATTGTACACATGTGTAATTGCTATTAGGCATATCTGTATTTTGGCAGAAGTCTTGGTTAGGTCTATGGGGATTTCTGCCTCACTGCTGTGTTATTTGTCCATTGCTTGGAATATTATCCAAATTGCATAAACATGTGCCTTTTTAATTAAGCATCTGATGTAAAATAGGGCATTTTGCTGATGAGTTTTAGATGAAGAATAAAATCTTTATGGTACAGGATACGAGTTTACATAGAGTATGTTTTATTTAGCTACCCTTCTCTTTGTATAGATAAGAGGGGAAATGGTTTCAAGCTAGGCTCTTCTAAGCTAGGTTGCAAAAGCATGCAAGGATTATAGCTAAGGGTCTTTTTAAGGTTTATTTGATGCTGAGAATATGAGTGATCTGGAGAAAGGATGAAACAGTTTTTTCTGTTTCAGCTGTGTCTTCAGCATTCTGCTCAAGTCATATCCTGTATTATGTATAAGATACTGCATATATAACTTATGAAGAATTTTTAGAGCATCATCTTTTTCGGTTTAATGCCCACTTTGACTTCTGTGTTTCATGCAGAGATCTCTTCATCAGTTCAAAGCACTCTATCTTATTTAACTTCCCAGAAACACTGAAAAGCAGTTGACAGTCATATTTATATGTGTGTGCATACATTTGTATGTGTGGGTGTGTATGTGTATAGGTATATCCCTATAATGTATTTGCAATGAAGACTAGAAATCTTCATTTTCTTAAAATTTAAGAGCTATATATATCTTACCTTCAATCTTTTAAAATAGTCTGTGGTTTTCTCATCACTACAGTGCAGTATGTGCTTCCTTTAGCTAAAATAGCTATGCAAGTGTCTTATGGGAGATATTTAAAATTATGTTTTAACATAGTACCTACTGGTAGGTTAAAATGAAAGATAATACCCAAGGGTTGGAGAGGAAGTAGAGGTATTAAAAAACGAAAAAGAGAGAGAGAGGAAATAAAATAAAGAGACTGGGACTTGATCATATTAGGAATTTATAAACTTTGGGAAGAGGAAATTATAATAAAGATGAAGTAAAATATGAGGAAGGCAGATGACAAAAAAAAAGGAAAAAAGCTTTATTGTAGCAATTTAGTTCTTCAAGTTTTGCTTTTTTCCTTACTTAATCTTTCCTTCTAAAACTTTTTTCTAATACAATTTTCATTTTTGAGACTAGATTAACATAAATGGGAAAGAAGCATATATTTTGGGTGAACCTATTTTGAAATACAAAGGACTTTTTTTGCACAATTTTCACTGTAATACCTCTTCACAGTGTTTTTTTTCCTCTTCTTTTAGGACATTATCTTATTTAGTGCTTTTTGCAGGATAATCGCGAAGATGACTTGCAGTTCATCAGTCAGCTGCGCATAACTCTTTGCAGTAACAGGACATTTGGTTTCAGATGGTACAGAAAAAGACTTCTTCTTCTTATCTCCACAATCTATAATAACTGGTTGTTAATCATACAAAAAATAGGATCCTATTCTATCCCTGAAAGCTTCCGATAGTTTCTTGACTTCTCCCCCTTGGCTGGCCATAGCACTGTGCATGGCGGGTCAGGCAACGAGTACACAGGTCTGCAAATAGCCCCGTACAAAGGTTACACTCTAACACAGTCAAGTTGGAATAATGACTGCAACCCTTCGATCAGAGCAAATCCATTCTCCCCCTCTCAGAGCAGAGTACATGAAAAACCTCATTGATTAGATGTCTCTGAGACACAGACCGCTGGGGGACAACCCAGCCCCCAGTGAAGGATTCCTCTCAGTGAGAGCAACTACTTTTAAAATACGGCGTTTCTATTGCAGATGTTTCTTGTGAAATGTCTATTTGCATTTTTAACATCAGTGTATAACTATGTTGTAATTTAAGGATTGAAACCACACTTTTTTTTCACAGTGTTTTCCATTTCCCCCTGTAAAATAACCACTGATGCAGCATATCCAGATTAAGATCGATTAACAATTCTGTGAATTTTGCCCAGCAGCTATAATCATTGGTTGCCTTAGCAACTTGATAGATTAAATCGTAAGCTAAAATCCAGAGGGTTCAATTAAAAATTCCTGTTGAAATTCAAATTCTTATGCAGGATGAAAGGACCAGTGATTCAATATGCACTTGAGATTTGAGGTTTGGCTCTTTTCTCTTCAGTGTCATTTATTATGAATTAAATATAAACCTAATAATTCAGGGAATATTTACCTATAGCAATTTACCACTGGTGTTTATGCATTGGAAACAATGAAGCTTTGTGGTTTCATTTTGAAGGAAGGCACAGACTAAACATTATATTGTTGAAAGAAAAATCTAATTTGTCATATTTAGAAGGCATTTTACTCTGTATTTGATACTAAACTCAATTTATGATAGCACTGGTCCTAAACATGCTTTTTTAAGGACTAAGTTTTGGTAATGTGCTTTTCATTTATTACTCTAGGGCTATAAAGTCCTAAAAGACTTTGATTTGTTCAGGGCTCAAACCATCCTATGTCCATCTTCTGCTGCAGAACAGAGCAGAAGTTCCCTATCCTGTTCTTCCAGCTCCAGTATGGCTATGTTTGCACTCATTCCTGGCTAAATACTGGCGTCTATTCTCCTCTTTTTGACCATTCTTACTTTCTAATACAGATTTTATTGACATTATACTGTCTTTTGACACTTCTGGTTCTTTTTCTCCTGTTTTAATGATCACTTTGAAGAGACACCCTTTTCCTACAAGTCTGTTGAGGGAAGTCTTGTTCTGTTTCTCAGAAATGTCTTTGCCTACATCCAAAATGATCTCCAAATACACTGATTTGATATCTCAAAAGCATCAAGGTTGAACATGGTATATGCGCTCCATAGACTACCTGCTTAGATATGAAGCGAGTACCACCTCTTGGCAGAGAAATTCAGATCCTGTTTTAAGCAAAATTTTGTTTACCTCCTTTATTGCTCCTTAAAGGGTTAGCAACTTATTTTCCTCAACATATAGTATTGACATTTATCGACAGAAAAGATTAAAAAATAAAAAGAAGTGAATTAATGCTTTTCAAAGAATTAAATAAACAGAATTAAACAGAAATAAGTATAGTGGGAGACAGATGATAGTGTAATGGAAGAGTAAAACAGTCCACAACTCACAGTGCTAACAGAAGAAGCCTCCTCTCTCATTTTGCGTTTAAAGCCCTTCCTTACACTTTTGTTCTTTGCAGATTTCTTACCCGTTAGTAAATCTACAGGAAAGAAACAGAACTGCTATTCTGAAATGATCACAGAATCACAGAGCAGTTGAGGTTGGAAGGGACCTCCAATCCCCCTGCTTAAGCAGGAATGCCCAGAACATGTGGCACAGAGTCGCATCCAGGCAGGTTTTAAAGATCTCCGAAGGAAATTCTACAGCCTCTCTGGGCAGCCTGTGCCAGGGCTCTGGCACCCTCACAGCAAAGAAGTTCTTCCTCGCATGGAGATGGAACTTCCTGTGTTTCAGTTTGTACCCGTTACCCCTCGTCCTATGAGTGACCACCACCAAGAAGAGTTTAGCTCCATCCTGTTGACATTCTCCCCTGAGGTGATTGTAGATATTGATCAGATCCCTCTTAGTCTTTGCCTCTCCAGGCTAAACAGGCCCGGCTCGCTTAGTATTACCTCATACTTAGATGCTCCGGTCCCTTAATCATCTTTGTCACTTTACACTGGCCCCTTCTAGAAGCTCAATGTCCCTCTTGTCCAGGGGAGCGCAGAGCTGCCCCCAATACTCCAGGTGCGGCCTCACCAGAGCTGAGCAGAGGGGCAGGATCCCCTCCCTCCACCTGCTGGCAACGCTCCTCCTCATGCAGCCAGGAGCCCATTGGCCTTCTTGGCCACGAGGGCACATTGCTGCCTCATGGTTAACTTGTTGTCAACCGGAACTCCCAAATCCCTCAGAGCAGTTTTCCAGGTCAACCTCTAATCTGTTCTGGTGTCTGGGGTTATTTCTCCCCACAGGCTGGACCTTGCACTTGTTCTTGTTGAATCTCATGAGGTTCCTCTCTGTCCACTCTGCATCCTGTTCAGGTCCCTCTGAATGGCAGCACAGCCCTCTGGAATGCCGGCCACTCCACCTGGTTTGGTGTCATCTGCAAACCTGCTGAGGGTGCACTCTGTGCCCTCATCCAAGTCACTGATGAACAAGTTGAACAGTGCTAGGCCTAGTACTGACCCCTGCGGGGCATCACTGGCCACAGGCCTCCAATATTTCAATTCTGCTAAATACTGGTAGATTTCAAAAATAAAAATTATGATCATACAAAAATGTTGACATAAAAAAATCATGTATTGTATTGATAAATCAGCATCACTTGACAGCTGAATATAATGAGAAATCTGAACTCCTTTGAGCTTCTCTTAGTAAGAAATCTTCGCAGGCATATTTTATTCTAAAAATGATCTCTTGAAATATATTTAATAATTCTCGCAATTATAATAAATCATGTTAAATTGCAAAGTAGATCTAAAGTGTGGTCCTAGATGCCTCAAAGTTTTGCATCTGGTTTTGGACATAAAGCTGTAGCTCTGGGAGAAAAAGAATGTAGAAGAAAGTATAGAACTGCAAGCTTAGTAAGATAAAAGAAGTCTGTGTCTAGAAGATAAATCTTTTGCTTTTTTATCATTATAAATTATATTTAAATATGTTATGTTTCTATATGTGTTGGCTGGGTGAGGGAAACTTTCTGGTCAGTACAAGCTAATGAAAGTAGAAGTACTGCTACCCCTTTTACTGAGAAGTGCTTCCTAGACTTTCAGTGATCCATTTGCAATGGAAGTGTGCTTTCAACTTGATGAACTCCTTATTTTTGTACTATGTAATGGTGGGGCTTTGCAGTACAGAACTGCAAACAAATTTGAGTACAGAAATCTTGTTCTGCAGAAAAGTCATCAATAACTACACAGAAATACAGATTTTCTAAACTTTGGGTGAGAAAGCTCTTTCTGTCAATCTTGTGTGTAGAACAACTCTGCAGCTCTTCAACATTCTCATGATTTCAATTTATACTCTTCATTTTGGAATCACTGTAGCAAAAGTTATAGCGCATTTCTCTCTTATTTTTCATTATTAATTTAAAAATGGTAAAAGTCTATAGGGATACTTACCCATTGAATGAATGAGTCTCTTTCTTGGTTTCCATATCTGAAAAGTTGCACAATTTCATGGCTGAGCCAGCAGCTAAACCCACGTTTCCTGAATGCCCTAACAATTCTGTCATATCATTAATATTGAGTGGTGCATAATGGGTCTTTTCACTGCAGACAAAGTTGTTTGCAAGAAGCCACAGGTGCTTTCATGGGACAGCAGGCTTTCAGACATGATGGGTAAATGCTGAGAAAGTCGTATTACCAATTCTTGATGGAAATCCATCTGTCCCAGCAATAGAGGGTAGATATTGTCAGCATGATATTATCTTAGAAGTTTTTGTAATTTCTAAGGCAGAGATTTGAAGTCAAGGCTACAAAGCACATGTGTTCTTCTAATGCACATCTCTCAAAGAAAACATCAAAAGACACTAGCAAGGGAGATATGTAATGGATTATAATACTCAATTCTTGCTGATGTGCATGGGGATATAATGTCAGCAGACTGATAAATTGCTCAGCTCTTCAGTTTGCCCAGAGAAGTGCCTGGGTAATGGTCATCCAAATTATACCAGAATATATAGCTAGCTGAGGTAGAACCAAGTAGTTTTTCATTTGTGTGCTGTGCTGCCAACCTATAAAAGCCTCTTCTCGGCCCAAAAAACATTAATTAAAACCTTCTATAGACTGTAAGATCTATTGGCTAGGCCCTGGTGCTGATAGGGAGAGATTGCTCTTTAAGACAAACCTCTCATAGGGAAAGATGTTTGAAGGAGAGGAAAATGGTTTTACGTCATGCTGTGGAGTTTAACAGATTGCTTTCCAACTAGCTAACAATAGCAGAGCAATTTTTGGCATGTAGCGACGACGGATATGTACTACATTATCTGGCAAGAATACAAGCAAATAATTTTATCAGCAAGCCAGAAACATTTTGATCTTTAAAGTAAGGAAAATAATTTTATTTTTTATTGAAGTTTACCTAAAAGATTAGCTCATTAAAGATTCTTAATTTTCTACATGCTATCAGGCCTCTGTTTTTAGGCATAAATTAAAGACTCAAGAGCTGTTTTACTGAAATCATGATATGAGAGAAGAATGCTTGATTTTTGGTGCTGTCTTTCAATTCTGTTCCCAGATTTCAAATCAATCTGACACGTCTTTTTCCTGACAAATCTTTCCCTGATTTCTGCAATTAGTAAGATAACTTCTAGTGCTAATGCATAATGGATTCCTGCTTTTCTCACTTTTCAGATCAAGTTTGAATTTTAATATGGAAATCAGGGAGTGACTTGATAATGTGTAGTGACATCTGACTTAACTACTTCATTGCTTTCTATATATACTTTTATTGAAAAATGTCAGGCATTAAAATAACACAAATCAATGCTAATAAGCTCCACTAAAAAAAACCCTTAATATATCCCCTCAGATAATGCATAATGCTGTAAAGCCTAACATAACAGAAAGATGTACTGCAAAGTCTCTATGCTGTGGTACCTCTACTTATTCAAACTCCATGAGTGAAATGAATCCTGGTACTGGAAATGTTAAATATCTTTCATATTGGCATATTTTACAATTCCTTCTTTGCAGTATATATGAGAAAGCACTATGGACGTTATTCAACCTAGTGGCGAGGAGAAAAATCTTATGAAATTTTACAGTGATACATTTGGAGGTGGTAGAGTAGTCTGCCAGCACATTCATTTTCACAGGGTAATGTATCCCTGATGGAAAAAGGATGATAGGGTGCCATCCTTTTAAATCTCCTGGAACCGTGTGAAGGACAGGAAGGATGGTGAACCTTTAAATCCTCCAAGTTTCTGTAGAACTCTAACACCTAAATATTGTGACGAAGGACTAATTTTAAATGGGTCTATCCCTGAGTATTGTCAGGTTGTATCTTCAGATATGTGATTGATGTTGCAGCCAGATATTCCAGCTAAGAAATCAAATATACTGTCTGAAACAAACTGTAGGACGTGACTTGCATCCCCGATAAGGAAAGGATATGTTGCTGGGTAGCATATAAGAAAAACCTCTTCTTCTAAAGATTTACTGGGAAGTCCATCAGAATTCCAAATAAAGTTGTTGGAAAAGGGCAATGCATACAGAGGCATGGCAATATGGATGTACACTTAGAATTTAGAAAGATTTTTGCATCTATTTACAATGCTTTGTGGTGATGTGATGCCTTTCTTCACTTGACTGAGCAGGAGTGTCTGTGGAAAATAACGAGAAATATGTTGATTTCATCCTTTTAGAAGACAGTGGAAACGAGAATCAAAAAAATCTTCTGAAACAGATGTGTTTGGATCCCACCAATCTTATTAAATCAAATGTTGGTGAGGGTGCTGGAGCAGGGGGATTGATGATCTCTAGGTGATCTCTAGAGGTCCCTTCCAACCTCAACCATTCTGTGACACTGTGTGACTCTGTGTTAGCCTTAGCTTTCATATTGTATTATACAGATGGGATTTAGCTGCATGTTCCTGTCCATCAACTCATGAAAAAGCATAAATGAACGTTTTTTGTTCCGTAGAATAGGATGTTTTATCAAGACATGATTTACCTCATCGGATTTTGGACATCTAAAGGTTGGATGTCTAAGCACAAGCCTGTCATCATCATGCCCACTACAGCCAGTGGCAGGAATGAGGCATCTTGTGTTGCCTGTTTTGCAAACGAGGATAAGTGAGGAATCAGCTTCCCGGAGCTCTGCAGTGACACCTGTGGGGAAGCACCTTAGGTGATAGGTGCTCATGGTTTGTTAGGGCAGGTGCAGCCCACATCAGCTCCCAAGTAGTCACTTAGTTGGGATTAGCAGGGATGGATGAAGTCAACTGCTTTGATGCAAAGCAGGGTTTGATTTTTCAGCGAGCAAGAGAATGCAACAGTCTTGGTCTAGGGGGTAAAAAACAACAGAAAATGAGCCCTGTGCTCCAATCATGACCGTTTTTTCCGCTAACATTGGTGAATTTTATCACCATGCTTGAACAGAGCTGTGGAAAGCAGGACGTATTGACCTAACCAAACAGGTACAAGCACGCAGAAAGGCACATATGGCAGAGGCCACTAAAATATGTAGATTGAACCTTGTATTGTTTGGAAGTGCTGTCAAACTGCTCTGGTAAAACCAAAATATATTCTTTTTCTACACGATGCTTTAACTATATTTTTATATATACATATACATGTAAACGTGAGGGTGTATGCAAAGGCGAGTCATTCAGCAGTTCACCAGGCACATATGGTCAGAATACTCTATAATCAGAACATTATTTTTAGAGTTTAATATCTAGAACTTTTGAACTTATTTAAGTTTTTAACTTATTTCTGACTGTTTCTTTTTCCTCCTGATTTTGTTGTTGGCTTTTTTTGCATTACTTCAGGTAAAAGTATGACCCAGTTCTGTTTGGCTTTTTATATGTTTACATATTCTACTTTATTCACAGCATTTTGTTTTGAGAGAAGAGGTAGGAAAATCAGTATTTGCATTCAGGAATAAGAATGTACTATCCAAGTACAGCAATGTCCCCTCACCTGTTCCTGTGTGACTAATCATTTATGTCACAGGGAAGAAATTTGGAAGCAAGACTCAACCTGATTCCTGAATCATAGGCATAAAGAGTTCACTCATAAGCTGAAAAGCTCTGAGGTAGAATAAGATGCTTAAAATATGCTTGAAGAATGACAGTTTTTTAATGAATTATGGATGTGGTATTGATTTTTTTTTTCTTCTTCTTAAATAACTTGGTAGGGTGTTTTTTTTTCCTGCATTTCAGAAAGTTGCCTAATTTGTATTTTTTGAAAAAAAAATATTATTGGTTAAGCTTCCTAGGATAAAAATATAGGCGAAGCAGTTAGGGGAAAAAATTGTCAAATAACCTTCCCCCAGATGGGAGGAATTAGGAGACTTGATGTAGAGAAGGTTTAGGATTAAAAGTATGTGAGAGCAGGTTGAAAGGTGTGACATTACATCAAGGTTGTACCAAGACATTATAAATGATAAAGGAAGGCAGGACAATGATAATTTTAGGCAGGTAATCTGAGAAGGGAAAACCTACTTTTCTTAGCAAGTTTGTTGTGCACGGATGGGTCAGGCAGAGCACTAGTACAGCCCAAGGTATCCGTGTAGACCCGTGGTAATCTGCTACCCGTGAGACCACAGTGATGCTAGAGCAGAGAGAAACCTGTTGCAAATGAATGGATGCAGAAAATGTTCTGGTTTTCAGCATTTTTCTGAGCTGCTCATGGAATACATAAGGCCTCCTCATTTCCATGTTGTTGCTCTTCCTGAAGAAGACATACAGGTACCATTGAATATGTCATGCAGAACCCGGGACCTCCAGAAAGTAGTGCCTTTTGGAAGACTTCAGATATTTTTGAACTTCCTAGGAACTGATTTTAGTTATTGTCCGGGCCGCCTCCTTGTATTATTTTGTATTTATTAACACGTTATTCAGCAATGCCATAAGCAAGGTCACGGCATCTCTCTTGCACTGTAACACAAAACATGAGGGGCCACCCCAGTCTTTGCCCCGCTCTTCCCACTCCCCTTGCCCTAGTTATCTTGCCAGGCTGTCTACGAATGTGTCTTGGAGACAGATTGCTGTTGTATGTTGTCTCAGCTGGCTTATCCTCACTTTCTTCAAATCTTCTTGTCTGACGACGGCTATATTCCTTTCTGAATGTTGTCAAATACGAGCGTTTGAGAAGCTCACAAAAGATCCAGGCTGTGTCTGCGTGAGGCCTATTTATTTAATAGGGCATTTTTGGTCACTACGTTACACACATGTAAATAATTATAAATCAATAAATTGCCTAAGCCTTTTGGACAGAGAAGCCATTTCCATTTCTGATTCCCGAAGCAAATTTGGTCTTTATTAATCAACCTGTCTGCCACTGTAATAAACTCCTGTGCTCTCAGTGTGTGGCCTCATAAAATGTTTTGTAAAAATATGCTCCTCCCTAAGAGATTTAGACCAGCTGTTAAGCAAGCCATCTGAGCAGTTCTGCTCAGTTGCAGTCTAATTAGAGTTATACACATTACTGATTTTTTGCTTCTCAAACCTAGTTGATATAATGCTTCAGTTCACATTGAAAAGTAAAAAGGAAGCCACTTTGTCCAGATCCATTTTGTTATGTGTGTGGAAGAAAAGGTAAACTGAAATATATATATATATCAATCACAAAACAGCAGTGGAAAATTGTTTAATGACAATTTATAAAAATATATAAGTATATATAGTAAAAGTGATTGTAGTTTGGATTATTTAATGCTGCAGTCTATACTCACTAATGAGCAATGGTAACTTGCTAGCTCTTGCATAGTTTCTCCTCTTGTAGGATAAATTTCATCACAGTTAAGTGCCAGAATGAATATTTATTTATAAATGAATTCAGGCCATTTCTGGTTGTCAATTTTTTATTGTCCCAACCTGTGCAGCACTTTTAAAGTAGCTTCACATGTACTCAGAAGTCTGATTAATTAAAAATATATACTGCTTTTTGAAGTATTCTGAAATATTTTAGGCTGTTTGTTGTTTAAACAAATGTGGTTAAATGGATCATAGGCATGGGACTTTTGCTTCTATAATTTAAAAGCAGCCTATAATTTGACATTCCTTCTAATCTGAAGAATTATTTCACTGCTGTTAATAAGATATGTTTTAAATGTCTGAAATCATCTAGGCACCCTTTGGCATTTTACCACTGTTTTTCAGCGCTGTCTGGGCGAAGGAAATAGGTTTCCTGTTCCACATGACTGTGCGATCTTTTATAAAATATTGTGCAGTGCCTAAAGCTCTGAGAGATGCCGAAGCTCTGAAGCAGGAGTTCTACCCAATGAAACTACAGTCTGAGTAGACTGAGTGATAAACTTTGCTGTAAATCAGCGCAGAAAGGGAATTTAATGTTCAGGAATTTTAGAGGACTTTTACTGTATGTGTGCATGTGGGAAATATTCTAAAAAGCATTAATGCTATCTCATCCTGTGTACTACTTTGCTTCATTGTTACTGGGAAAATCTCAGTGTCTAAGGTCAACCAATTACAATATTTACAGTAACAAAAGATCCATTAAGATTTAATGTGAGGACATATGAGTAAAATACTTATTAAAAATGATATTCCATAGCATTTTAAGACTCCATAGTTGCTCCAATTACAGCTTATCAGTACACATAAGCCAAACAGACCAAATATTTAAATGCTACTGTAGATCAGATTGTAATATATCAGCTCTAACAGTCTCCCTCACACTATGCAAGGGAAAGTATTGTGAGAGATTATCTTGCCTTCTGAAAGCCAGAACTTGGCTTGTAATTCATTTTGTTATCTGGGACTTTCAAGCGATATCAACCTTCCTGCAATTTTGGACACACTTCTACGTAAGCAGCTCACTTATTTGGGATGTGCATTGTGCATGAGATAAAAGATTGGTTTCTCCTTTCATATACTTGTCCTGATAGGAATGCCATAGGCAGGAATGGCCACGTTTTGCTTCTGAGTTTTTCCTTGGACTATCCTGTGATAATACATTTGTATTGCATTTATGCCATGCATATGCACTGTGCTGTCATGTTACATCTTGAGCTTTAACGGTGATTTATTCTTTATTATAGATGATCTAATCAAAAGGTATGTTGCTTCAGTCCTCTTCAGACTGAGACCACCTGAGACTAGAAGATTATTCTGTCTGCTTATCTCATCTCTAAATCAGAACAAATTACCCAGAGATTTGAGTAATGCAACTGCAAAGCAGTCTGGCGTCTCTCCTTGGTGTCTCTCCGTAGACCATTACTATGGGCAGAGGCAGTAGGACTTCCCAGTGACTGTCTATGACTTTATTACTAAAACCACTGCTTAGTTTTTTTGGTGCTTTTTTGCTCTTTTTTCTTTTTTTCCTTTTCAAGGAGGTGCAGTCTTACTTATTACCTCTCCCTTACTACGTGTTCAATGTAGCACGGGCTGCAATAACACCATAACACAAATCAGCTGATATCATTAATCACAAGACCAGTGACCTCTGAAACCAGCAGTATCTGGAAGATCAAGGCTGGTGGGTTAATGCACTCCTTAAACCCTGGAAACTCATTACTTTTAACCTCCCTGAGCCCTGGGCCCCTTCTAATAGTGAGGAAGAAATTAGAGAAAACAAGTTGAGTAAGATCTCAGATCTCCTCCATCTCCAACATTGTGATTTTGCCATATTGCTCATTATTTAACTCTCTGAACTTGAAGGAAGAGTCACTTCTGAGCTTTGGTCCAGTTTGCTATCTAGCTGGTGAACCAGAAGCCATGCAGAGTAGGGCAGTTAACAAATAACCGTGACCTTTGGAACTGCTTGTTCTGGTGCATCACTCTTGAGGAGAGCAAAATGAATCATGAAAAACGAGATGTATTAAACTTCCTAAGTGTTTAGCTGTGGTGAGCGTTGCTTGTTTATCTTCATTCTGCTTCTGCAAAGTCTAGGCATAAAATATGTTTCTCACCAGTATTCATGGAGACGGCAAAGCAGCCTATTGCTTGCTTTGGTGGAACTTTCCTCTTCCCACTCATGATGCTTTCCTAAAAGTTCAGGTGAGTCCATCCTAGCACCTTCCTGAAGTCTGGATGACATGTGAGAAGGCAGCTGATGTGCCTGGATTGGCAAAAAATGATTTGCCAAGGGGTGTGGGAGAATCTTTGAGGCCATGAGATGTATGAATCAAAAGAAAGTATTTCCAGGGAGATGTGCAGAACAGAATTTTTAAAAATGCCTCTTGACTGGGATCCCAGTGGCAAGTTAAATGTAGATGTAATTTAGACAGCCAGTCCTGACAGCTCTAGAGCCAACTGAAATGTTCTGATTTTTGATAAAAAAGAACGACAAATATTTTGACAATTTCAGGGAACACTTTCTCATTTTTTTACTGGTTAGAAAACTCAGAAAGTTTCTGTTTTCTTGAAACACGCAGATTGAATTTAAAAACTTCAAAGTGTTTGAAAAGATGCTATTTTTTATTGTTGTCCTAAAAAACCTGTAACATTTCTTCTGTATGTTTTTCATCAGTTCTCATCCTAGTCTAGTCAAAGTATATCCCACCAGCCATATGTTTCCTCAAATTTTCCTCTGGTTTCAAAGTGCCCAAAGGAATGGGAGGAAAAAAGCCTGCCTCCAGCTACTGCATGCTTTAGAGTCACACATGAATTGTATTGATTAAAAAAAAATGACAGAAAAAGTGTTTCCCTATCCTTTGTTAGCATATGATTAATTAATTTAAATTATGCTTGAAGCAGGTAAATGTATAGTTCATATTTTTATATTTGTTATATATGTATTTTTTTTCTCCTGAAGGTTTTCTGATAAGCAAAATGGGAATATGTTCTTTTCTTTGAGCTCATATTCCTTTTCAGTTCCTCTGTATTTCTATGAAAGCTGGAATAATATTACCCTTTATTTCTAATGTGGACCTTTTCTGGTTTCACATTGCAATGAAACACCTGCATAATCAGTTTTGGGATGGATGTGCCCACGTCTTCTGCATTAGAACTGCATTAGGTTCTGTATAAACCAGCGCAGAGGTTGATGGTCTCTCTTTCTGTAATACTTTCTATCTATCTCATTACTTTAAATTCATTAATACTTTTATCTTCAGCACGTCCCGGCGCAGCAGAGCACTGCTCTTTTCATTTGCTGAGTGCGCAGCTGGCAGGAGGAGGATAATCAAACTCCTGTCGAGGGGCAGTGGATGAACCAAGTGAGGAATCCTGGCGTCTCAGCGGCGTGTTTGGGCTCGGGGACAGAACGAGGACGAGGCAGTTGCACAAGGATAGGGACCTATTCCTTGTCTCTACTCACAGGAAGGAAGAGTTGTAGCCCTGAAGAATGCTTTTACTGTTTATCCACCATACTTGGTAGTTTAGATTATTTTATCTTTGGATAAGTGGAAGCATTTCCTCTCTGTCTCTTCTTTTTTTTCCAGTTTCTCAAGAGCGTGCTACCTTCTCGGCCCATGTTGAGCACCTAAGCACCATTGCTGCATTGCTTAGTATATTATCATCTCTGAGATTAACTCATAGTTCTCCTTATCCCAGTCCTTGTAGGCCTTATTTCTCTTGGTCCTCTATATCTATTTAAAATAAAACTATTATTATTTTTTTTATTATTATGGGTTGTCATGTTTCATAATCCAATGAAACCTTGATTCTTGTACTGAAGAGCTTTCTGGAGGGCCCAGTAGTGTAAGAACAAGGGCTAGATGATGACTTCAAGCCGTGAAGCGCTGCTGGGCCAGAGAGGGAGGCCGCGCTCTTCGTTGACGCGGGCGTTATAACTTGCAGTGATTCTGCTTGAGCCGACTTTCTAATTTCGCTCCTGGGGCTGATAAAACAAAAGTGAGATTTAAGGAGGCCTTTGAAAGAGAAAGCAGCTTGTACTCAGCCAAGAATAAAATAACGTCCGTGAAAGGATGATATACTCCTGTGCTTATGCCTGCAACTGTTTGTGTGTCTATGTGCGTCTGTGTGTGATTAGCAAAGAGATAAACAGCTCATTAAAGGCTGCCCTGCTTGCTGCTGCTCTGAAAGATGATATGGTAAGAATATATGGTCTTTATGAACGGGTAAATGGATGCTGCCATCGCCCTAACGCTCCCTTCTTGCTTCAAGGAGACAGAAAGTGGTGGCCAGGGCAGCCCTGAACCTGACCAGCCCAGCGTATTAGGATGCTCAGGAGAGTCTCTTATTTGGGACTAAGTGTTAGTGTAATCCAACAACGAGATTCCCGCCTGGCCTGGGGAGAGCCCAAGGTGAGAAATGGAAATTTAGGGCTCCCAGGTCTTCTGATTTGTGGGCGGCCACTGCCAGGCTGCTAATTTGCACTTACCTCCCCCTCCTCTAAAAGGGAGGGATAAATGTTCAGCCATTGCACAGAGGTGTTTGAAAGCACAGACAAAATCAAGGTCCTGAGGTACCAGAGGATGGGAGGCACGGGCACAACGAGGCAATTTAAGCATTTCCACACCGGACTCGGGTTTTGTTCAGGGTTATAGTTGGCAAGTCCCTTGCACAGCGCACTAGTGACATACATAAACTCTGCTGGCAATATGTGGTTTATTCCTTTTTTTCCCCTCCCTGCGGATAAATTTTGTTGTTTACGTTATTTCCTGCGGGAGTACTTTCCATGCATATACATAACTTTACTATACACTCTGCTCTTTGATTGATACGAGAATGTGAGCAGCATAATGGTGCTCTGAGGATTTTATGAACCATTTTGGTTTTGATTTCTTAACATAGCAGGAAGTAACTTTAAATTTTTTTTAACGGAAAAGTGTAGGTTGGAAATAATTCGTGCTGAACTAGGGACAAAGACAAGAACAAGTGGTATTTTTTCAAGTGTGCTTTTTCTTGTTGTTGTTTGGTTTAAGGCTGCTAATAGTTGTAATATTAATCGTGTGACTCACTGGAGTTTCCTTTGCACCCGCAGAAACTGGGAGTGGAAAATCAATTTCTAAAATCAAAATTAAGTACCATAATTAAGTCTGCCTCCGTTCTAAAGCACAGCAAATAAAGGAGAAAAAAAGGCCTGGCTAAGTTGAAAACTTTGTCTCCCGTGCTACTGCACTGCACTGGAGTAGCTCCTTGTGTGCAGGGATGTGCCATTCCTTATGTATTTAAGCCTGTCTCCCAGGGCAGGCACTTCCACAGGNGTTCCATATGTATTTAAGCCTTACTCATTTGTCTCCCAGGGCAGGCACTTCCACAGGGAAAGCTGCATCTCACGCAGTTACGTGGAGCATCTTGTCCTCTCTTCTCTTGACCCTGTGCACCGCGTGGAGCAAGCTGCATGCTTCTAGCACAGCAAATAACAGAGGAGCAGAAAAATAGACATGACTACTGTGTGGAGAGGGCACTACACGATATCTTGGGTCCTCGCACTCAAAGGAGAGTCACCGTTTAGTTTTGCCGGCTCTCTGCAGGGCTGTGGCCTCGTGTGTCGACCTCGTGCTGCCCTCGGCTCTGCTGCGCGTCAGAAGAGGCAGCAGAGATGCCTGCGTGCGGCGTCTGCTTAGGGCTTGAGGAGAAGAGCTGGACCTGGAGCAAACTCATAGCATCGCAGCTGAGTTTCTGAAAGGGTAATTTCTAAAGGGAAAAGATTTGGCACAAGAGTCACTAAGGAAGTTAGGTAACCTAGAAAAAAAAAGACATTGGAAGAGGAGAGCATGGACCTCTGCCATCCTTAATATACATGATTTCATTTTTGTTCCCTTTTTTTTCAGCTTTTATCCCATCTTCCTTCCTTTTCTGTTTTTCTTCTCTTCTCTGCAATATTTCTTTGTCAAGATACATGACTGTTCTCAGAATTATTGGGCTTTCTTCCTGCCAATGACTTACATGCTCCAAAGAAGCACTTAGCTTTTAAGTAACCCAGTTTTCCCTGTCTTTAAAATTCAGATCTCAGTGGCACAATTTTTAATTTTTGATTATGAAAAACTTATTCTGTTATGAAACACTGTAATTGGCAGAAAATACTGCAAGTAGAAGCTAATCTTTCATCAGTGTTGCGACTGCTACAGAAAGGTTTTTGCCCTCACCAGGAGAGAATTCAGAAGGGCTTTTGATGATGCCAATGGGGGAGACTCCCTTCTTTGTGGATTCCCATTTACAGTACTGCCTGGTACAAAAAGGGTAGGAAGACTTGTCCTCTGTTTATAAAAATGAATAATGGAGTTATTATAAGACCTTGGGACTCCCCCCTACTTTTAATTTTGTGTGGTCTGCAGGCCTAAAACTGGTGTCTTCCAGGCAGAATGGCCAAAATTAAGGCTCCTGCCTTTCCTCATATTCTTCTCTTTAAATACTATGTCCTGGCATCACATAAGTAGTGTGTAAGATGACCAGATGTGTCGGGGATGGGGAATGGTTGCTTATACAGTCAACCAAATCAGTACCTGTTGTGGCCTACCACTCAAAACGAGCTACCAGCTTCGTTGCAGGCTGCCACCTCCATCCTGTATCTGCAGCAGTGCTAGTGGCAACACACAAACCTTGGAGCAAAGCCACTGCTTTAAGTCTTTAGCCTTTTGCATCTAACATTTAGTCTGCTCTCCCTTCAGCCCTGCAAGCCTCGGGAGTCTAATCGTTTACTTTGTCTTCCTATAAGCGCAGGTAGTGTTTGCCTTTTTAAATGGCCTTGCCCATAATCCAATACCTGCGTGTTTTATGACCGCTGTGCGTGCATGTTCAGGCAGAGGTGGGAGCGAAACACGGTTTGCAGCTGACATCCATCTTCCCCGCAGGTGTGTGCGTGGGGGACACCGGCACCCCGCACGGGCTGCGCGAGGAGTTATCCCTTAACGAGGCAAGATTAATGCCCCGTCTAGAGCGACGCTGCGCTGCTTTGCATGCGCTGCTTAGCTGAAACAGCCATGGTGAAAATGAGAGAGGAGGCTGGCAGGCAAAGAACCGGCGCTACTCGGTGCATCAAGCCATTGGCAAAGTGTTTGGAACAACCATCTGCTTCAGTGCTGGGCATCAGTTGCCACTGTCTTCAATGTTGTGGAGCCATATCATAATGATAGAATTTAGCACTCTACTTGGGTGTCTTATGCTCATGCACCTCTTTGTGGTAAGACTGTTTCTCCTTCCACAGAGGTAAGAACAGAATTTAATATATAGCGCTGCTTAGTTTCTTAGTTTATAGAAAACCACTCTTGTGCAACGTGAAGACCCTTGTAAAATTTGCTCTTAAGTGACTGTCTCCTGTCTGCGCTAATATTGCTGCTCGGTTGCATGCATCTTGCTGTCCTTGTAACGCACTTCAGTGCGCAAGCTGGAGTACTTATTACTCCTGTGAGCAGACCACAGCTGGGAGCCCCAATTCTTCTTGTTCTAAAACAGCTCAGCTGGTAACACTTCTGTAGAACACAGACTTCATTACGGCTTCAGCAAAATATAGGTGGTAATAAAATCCATGAGTATGAGTATGGACCTATTAAACTCGTTATTGACAATATATGGCAGATGACTGCATGATGGAGCAGTAATAATATGGCTTGTAGCCTGGCCAATTCTATCCTGCAGGTTTTCGATAGAGCCACAAAGACATGCAAACAGTTAAAATGCATTTCTGGTTAGAATAAAACCCAGGTATTTGGCAAGGTTTATGCTTCCCAATCTAACATTTTCAGTGGGTGGGGAAAATTACCACCCTATTGCTTTGTCATTACTTCTTAAATTAACAATGTATTTGCTCTTTCTTTTTTTTTTTTTCTCCTCTTTAAGTGGGATGAATTGTGGCTTTTTATTGCTTCCTATTTTTCTGAATAAATAGTTCAGTAAAGCTGCTAATGTTGATGATAGAAGTCATAAAAAGTCATAAAAGGAGGTTTTATTGTTTAATGAGTGCTCCCTTCGATTTTCCCGGCTGTTGAACGTACATAACATTGTATATAAATAGTTGCTTGAGAGAATGTCCCCTTTTGTGGTGGTAGTGCCATGATTTCAGAATATACTTATTCTACTCATAAAAGCCTGGCAATGGAGCGGGAGAAGTGTTCTACTGTTTATGCATATATGTGAGAATTATTCTCTGTTCTTTTTGCATTAACATTTATAGTGTTGGTTAAGCTGTGCAATTATGCTGCTTCTCTTTTCCTGTATTCTTGTCCTGTCCATGTTGCCTCGCAGTGGGAGCACAACATCCCCTGTTTCCCTCTTAAGATTTTCAGAGAATCTTTCCTTCTCCTTTTCTCTTCCCTCTCATATAGGGCACAGTCATTGAGTGTGATCCCTTTACTCCCAAGTGTAATAGTTTTGCACCTTAATGCATCCAGTCTCTTATCCTCAATTCAGAACCCAGAGAGCTGGAGTGTGGAGAACTCAGATAGCTTATTCTACAGCAATCATATTTCAGAAAAGGCAAGTTTTTGCTCCCTTAAGGGTTTCCAACCTTATGACTGCCAAGATTAGCTAAATGTCCGAACTGGAAGCAACTGGAAACTCTTCTCTTCCCCCAAAATGTGACCACTTACCAAAATATGTGACCAGCCAAAATATGTGGCCAGCTAATATGTCAAATAAAAATCAGGGTCATAATTTCCTGGACAAAAAGGTCACTATCTAAGTGTTGCCACTTAATTAACCAACTTTCCGTTTTAAAATGTCTTGAAAAATTCTTTGAGCACTTTCTAGTCTTAACAGAAGCAAGCAGTATATGCCCCCAGGCTCTAATCCTAGGCAATGCCATCCAGTTCTGGTAGCTTGGATGCTCTGTGCAAGTTTTATGTGGAAGAGAAACATGCTCCCTTCTGAATTCATGACTTAGAGAGAATCATTGCAGCCATTCTCTGAAAATCTTTGGGAATTAAAAATAGCTTCCTTGGCTCCAGGAGCCTTATACTAGTTTGCTATGGCTGTATTTCCTTTGCTGTGCCTGCGTTCCTCTTTATTTGCTCTTTACTACAGAAAAGCAGAGCAGAAACCGCTCCTCTCCGTGCGCTGCACAACTGTAGCCGGAGCAGCTCTGCCTCTCCTGCAGGATGGGATTTCTGCAGTCCTCGCAGGAGGGCAAGGGGCAGGATTTGTCCTTTCATGCTGCCTCCTGGCCAGAGCAAAACCCAGCACTAAACCCTGTCAGTTTACAGCTTCCTCTGGCTGGGACGAACATCTGGTTGTGTCAGGAGCCCTAAAGAGTATGTGTCGTCTTGCTGCTCAGCATTGAGGATAGCTGGGCAGAGAGCAAGGGTTAAAGCTGAGCTATGTGGCCGGAGGAGAGCAGGAGATTGCTGTTTCACTGCAAAAATAGCTGCTTGTAAGCACTTCCCAACTCCCGATGTGAAATAACTTGCAATTAAAGGAAGAAGAATAAGCAAACTTAACTAAAGCACATCTTGAAGATTGATTTTTAGGAAAAAAAAAAGGGCAAAAAATCAGTTTTCCATTTCCCATAACCAGCATAAAAGGAAAGCAGAAATCCTTGAATGAGTCTGAATTCCTCTAGAAAAGCTCATATGACATCAGCGAGCGATCCGAGGAGCTGTGATGGCTTTTGGCTGCGAACTGAAACTAGGCAGCAAAAATAAGTCCCTCACTATATCCCAGACCACTTGAGTAAAGTGAAACCCATTCCCCATCCGCATTTTCCCTGCCCTGGCTCGTGTTAAGACACCTGTTCCTCCACCTGAACAGTTAACAGCCCTTTCTATTTTTGGCACCTCGGTACCCCTTGCTTTCCCTGCAGTGCTGCTCATCTCCGATCGAGCTGCTGCTGCTGCTGCTCTCTGCTGCGCGCCGGCGAGCGGAGGCAAACCAAGGAGTTAAATTTCAGCACATGCGAAGAGGAGGTGAGCTGTCTGCTACAGTAGTTTACTGCAGCCTCCCTTCACGCTGACACATATGTAGTTTGTGGTGACAGTGCTAAAGAACTGCAGACAGGCACTTAGCAGACTGGATGTGAGCTGGATGCAAAGATGCCTCACCCTGGACTTCCTGCTGGCAGTATGTAAATACACCTGCAGCCCGGCCACATTGGGTTTGTTGGCATTTTTTTTTTCCCCAAGGCAGCATGAGAGGACCTGACAAAGCAACAGCATAGTTGAGAGAGACCTTAACCGGCATTTGATTTGTATCTCCGTGCTGGTGGAAGTAGTTTTTTCTTTTTTTTTTTTTCCCTCCTTGCTGCATATTCAGCCTGAGATTTTCCCTCTCTACAATGTTTGCCTCTATTTGGTATGCCAAGAAGCTGGGACGCAGGTTTGTGCATAACGCCAGGAAAGCAAAAGCAGAGAAGGTATGTTCCTAGTGGGGCTAGAAAGCCTTATGTCTCATGTAAGCTGCCTGCTGTGCTGTATCTGCTTAGATTATTTATTTATTTATGTATTTATTTATTTATCTATCTATATACTCTGAAAAATGACCTATTGCTCTTCAGGATTTTGTGCAAGAATCCTTAACTTGTTTGCTTGTTAGTTATAAAATGCTCAGGAGATGATCCATTCAAAAGTCTGTATGGTCTTTATTTATTTATTGCAAAATAAACAGCTGTGCATCTGGCGTCTTTTGCACCAGCAGCACTCGGGCGAACTTGTTGCTGTGCTGCATTATTTTTATTAGCACAACATTAGGGGCTTGAACAACCACTGACTCTGCTGCTTGTGTGTATATTTTCTAGTGTGGGACCAATGGGAACATAATAACCTGCTAAGCATTTATAATGGTCAGAATTTTTGTTTCATGATACTTGTTGAAACTGTTATGCTGCATGGAGCCCTTTTATTTAGAAATAAATAGGTATGTAAAAAATGGCCAGTGCTGTCTTCTAATTTTTTTTCTTATGATATTAAAATATGATTAACCATCTGCTTCCTACAAGTCCCTGTAAAACTCTTCTGTTTCCTGTGAGCAAAACTTGAATTGTTTTAGAATTTACAGTTATGATGTTTATGGGATATTGAGGCAATTGCTTTTTTGTTAATTATAGGAAGCCTTTAGTTATACCTGCAGTCCTTTTTTTCTTTTTCTTTTTTTTTGTCTTAAATTAACATACAAACCATTTTCAAAATGGTACTAATTCCTCTTTTATAAAACTCAGCATTAGATTGGGGGAAAAAGAAGCCCTTAAATGTAATGTTATAAAGTTACCTCATTAGTCTGATAATGATGGCTCCCTCTTTTCTCTTCTGTCTTTGATGTAGTCAAAGAATTTATAAATGGGTTGCTTTATTATTTCTTTGATATATCTTGGGCTATGTAATGCTGCCACCAATCCAGCACGTAATTATTCACTGTCTGAATTCATCTGTAGCTGGAGAGGCTCTTTACCTAGATAAAATGATTAACAAAAATACATTATCATATTTATGGCTTAGGAAGGGCAGAGTGGCCAGAGACTTGCATTTCTGCACAGGATTCCCAATGGTTAAAAAAAAAATTGCTATACTGTGACTTTGAAATTTAAACCTGTGAGCCACTGGGAAGTTAGCCAAATTATAGCGATTTACATTTTCAGCACCATATGTATGGGGGAAATTGGAAATGCAGTTGGCGATACATGGGGCTGTCCGACTTTTCCTTGTTTTTATTAATCATATTTGTGCAACGGGGATGTCATACGAACTCTCACGCTGCTTGTTGTGTTGCTGTGGGAGGAAAGAAAAGTTGCAGCCTGAATCTTCCCAGTCCGGAGGGAGCATCTTCCCTCAGCCTGCTCCAGGGGGAGCGGCCCCATTCCCCTCCTGACACAGGGAAGTCATTTAGCGGCTTTTAGATCAGATCTACGATGAGTTGCTTAACGTGTCTGTGCATATGGATTATTCCTATAATCCCACGAAATTTCCTAAGTGATGGAGTATTCAATAAGAAAAGATAGCTTTTTTTATGTAGTTTTGTGACATAGTCAAAAAGGATGCTTTAAAAAAATGGAGCTCCTTTTCTGTTCCGCAAGTTATTTGTAAATATTTCTGTATAAATCTATATATTACTACTTATTCAACTCAGCTGAGATACAGCTCAGGCCAGTACAATGGAGCCTTGAAATCTCTGCCTCATAATTTTCAGAGAAATGCTTTTTTTTTTTAGCATTCCTACTCCAGCAGTGGCAGGAAATCCCATTCCTAGAAGCATGTTTAAATTTCTCTCCTAAGTGCCATTGATGATCAGAATCTGATCAACACAATACCTTGGCAGCAAGGAGATCATCAATATGAAAACACATCTGTCAACAAGTACTTTAAAAACGACATTTTCTTCAAAAGCTCTTTTTTTTTGGCATATAATGCTTGAATAATCAAAGTATTAAGTAGTTTTACCTTGCATATTTTATCTGGAAGAATGATTAGCTTTTTCTCTTTGTGCATAATTTGAATTTAGCATTGTTTTCTTAACATGGTTTTGGAGGAAATAATATACAACAATAATTTGTAATGGCCTACGTGTGCAGAAAGCGTTTCTTGCAGTTAAAATCTGGATAGCAGGGATCAGAATATCATGGTTCACCACCAGATCCTAAGTATAACAACTTAGCTTCTTTGGACCAGAACAATTCAGACATTTTTCAAAGGAATGAAATTTTTACAGGGAGTTATCTGTTTCCTTAGGAACCAAATGCAATTTTTAGAGGGGAGAAGACGCAAGTAGTGGGATAGGGCAGACTCATGCATGCACATGGGTGTATGCAAAGCCTGACAAAACGTGAGGGATTTGGGCCTGACCTGGTGGAGAGAGGTTGTGAGCTTGGATCTCCAGTTGACTATGTGGGGAAGAGCTGTCCAGAGAGGTTATGGAGTCTTCAGCCCTGGAGATGCTCAAACCATGGCTAGATGCAGTCCTGGGCAACCTGCTCTGGTTGGACCTGCTGATTTCCTGAGGTCCCTGCCAGCGCTGTGTATCACGTGGTGCTGAGGAACACAACCTCCACGGTGTAAAGCAGAGCTTTGAGTGCCAGAGGGTGCACGCAATGTGGGAGAAGGGGGAATGCGTGTGAGGAGAGCTGGAAAGGCACGGGCATGACCGCATGGGGCTGCAGTGCAGAGTTCCATTCCCGGATCTGAGACTGTGTGGTGAGGTCCAAACTGCGCAGCCCCCCAAACTCCAGCGCTCCCAACCTTTCCTAGCACAGGGTTCCCTTCTCCAGACCTCCAGGACCCCAAAACGCCAAGAACTGCAAGATCCTCCAGGCCCACAGGTCCCACATACATGAACTAGGTGCCATTAGTCAGATTTTGGACAGATGAGTCAGTACCTCCCCCAGGTTGGTATCTCTTTGATTCTCCCCAGAAAACTGAGGGGCCTCCTGGTAGATTTTAAGCTTTTGAAACCCAGACAAGAACTCTTACAACTAAAATTTTGTCTGCAGAGAAGAAACTGGGCGAGTAGCAGGCTTAACCATGATGCTGTTTCTTTTGAGCTAGGTGGTGTGTGCTCCAGCAGTTTTATCTAAGAAAATTTGAAGAGCCTTATTTTAATTCAGAAATGGTACAAATGTTTTTTGAAAAGACTCAAAACTTTGGAAATTTAAACTCTGTTCTCTTTTTTTTTTTCTAAACTAATCCTGCTTAGAGGTTCAGATCTCTGTAAGTAAAATGGGAAATGGCTTTTAATTGCTCTTAATGTTCCATTTATGCTGTGAAAAACTCAAACATGTCAAAATTCCAAATACTTTACTGTATCGTAAACACTTAAGGCTAGACCATAAACTCTTTCAGGCATATATTGAAGCTGTTATAATAGATGCTCCTTCTACTTCAATGTGATAGTCTTGGCGAGATTGCTGGTGTTACTCTCGCCCTGAAGTAGCGAGATCTCCTGTGTACAGGGAATGCTGCCAGTAATATTGTCTAAAAACAACCAAATTCTTCTCAAGGGAGCTGCTGTTCTTACCTGTGATATTAAAGTTATTAAAATGCTTTGAGATTGTCAGATGAAAGGATTATTGTTATGAGGGTAAATGTGGTCGTTTCAACATCAGAAGTAGAATAACTCAAAGCAAAGATTGATGTCTCGAGTTTTTCTCATTAAACCACAATCAAGCAGAAATCAAGAGATGTTAACTGCACGCGGTTATGCTATAAAAATAAGTGCTCTAAATGATTGGAAGTGATACAGAAAAGTAGCTGAGCAATTAATCATGTTGATCTGAGAGGGTTAGCTAAAGCCCTGTGAAAGAACTTCTGATAGTGCTTTGCTGTATTGATAGAATTTGGGTTTGGTATTAAAAGTGAATAAAGATTTGCCAAAATCCTCTTATCATTTAATTTCAACAGGGAAGGTGAATATTAGTTTTCCTGCTTGTTCACGACTGGAGCATGTCTGAACCATCAAACCCAAAGTCTAAACTCCGTTAGAACTGGTCATGTTATTGAGATTCTACATCCATAGAGAAAAAAAATCACTTTAAAGGAAGAAACCTTTTGGCAGCAATATAACAGTGCACATATAAGGCATATAAATGAGAGCTGTCTTTCATCATTATTTTGCAGAATGAAACTGTTAGAAGAAATCTCTTTCTAGTTTTCAGATACCAAAGTGCTCTTGAAGCGTTAGCACTTTTAAGAACTGAAAATTGCAAAATACAAAGTTGTACCCCAGAAGGGGGTTATAATTTCAGAAAACAAATAATCATACAAACAACATCAAGTTTCTAGGTTACCAACTGTGAATAAAAATAAAAATTGTCCGTAAGTGGCTCATTCACAAACAGAACTGAACAGTATCCACTTAAATGAGCAAGTTTAAGAGTAGCAGAGTCTGGGCTAGGTAAGTAGAACATAATCCAATGTATGTTTTTTTGTTTGTTTGTTTTTCATTCTGTGGATTTTGGACTAGAGTTTTGTGAGCTAAATTGAGTATACTTAGTAAGCTGGTAGCCTATATGGTAACATTTGCAAAAAGAGAAGGAAATTTTCCTTAGAAAGTTGACAAAACTGGGATATGTAAGGAAAAAAAAATTAAGTTACATATTCTTGTTAAGCTTTTATTTTGTTTACAAGTATTTGTCCAGCAATCTAATTTGCAAGAGAAATGAGAAATTCATTTGGATCAGTAATTAATTGCAAGGAAGATAAACTCTCCCTTTGGTTCAATACTTGCGTGTATACTTTGGTAACATGGATTTGCTGTTTCTTTCTCAAACCAGTGCTCACTGGTATTGAATGAAAGTATTTTCATTCCAGTGGGGTTGCAACGATGGGATAGGATGCTCAAATCTAGTTATTGTCATAGCTATGGGTAAAATGACAGCTTCCCTAAGGGACAGCTCATATAGCTGCCACAGACACTAAGGGCTGGCGGATGGTTTTAGTTGTATTTGGGCAAAAGAGGCCCATGTTAATCAGACTGGAGGGAATGACAAAGGTAAGTCACTTATTTGCAGGACTCCCTATAGGATTAGAGTCCAGAGTTATTGCACACCTTGGGAGGAATCTTTTCAATTATACTTTTGAGTGATTCATTTTGCAGATTTAGAGAGAGATCTTATCTTCCACACCAAACTGTGTGGAGAAATAAAAAGATGCAAGTGTTCAAGTGTTCCTGTATCCCACATTGTTTGTGCTTCTTCTTTAGCACAGATGGTATTCTAAGGCATTATCTTACATTGTGATTTAATCCAGAAACATATAGCTACTCACTTTCTTTTTTTTTTCTTTTTTCTTATTTGCAACTTGGTATTATCCCATGAGTGCCATGATTAATATATAACAGTAGGGATAAGCTGCTTAAGTGGAGATTTATTATGCTTATAATTCACCTCCACCTGACAATCATCAGCATTGTCATAAATAAAGTCCACTCCTCTTGCACAAATGCAAGAGTAATGTTTTTAAGATAAGATACTGGTGAAGTTAATCCTCTGCAAGCCTTTCTCATAAATTAATCTTTTTAGTTTTTTGCATCTATGAGGGATTTTCCTGCTGTTTTGTTAGCCCAGCTGCAAGGGCTCAGAACCATCCATAGCAACTAATGTAGAGAGAGACTCTTGTTTAAATTGGTCTTTACTTATTGAACAAATAGTTATTAATCAACTCTAGGTGAAGTCTTCATGGAGTAAGAAAAAGGCCCTCTTTTGCACACTAATTTAATCCAGAAGGACCATAAATTAACCTCAGCTGTCTGCCATGCATTTGTGACACCTCTTCTTTACCCCGTGCTTTATCATCTTGCCCTACAGACTGCTGCTTCAGCACCGATTGGCCTGCAAGGTGAACAAGGTCTTAAATTCATAATCTATTGGACTTCTGCCGTACTGATAAAAGTGTTTTTCCTTTGCTGGTTTGGCCAGTGGGGTGATTCCCTCTTAGAGACAACTGAAGGAAGTTCAATCTTGTATGCTCGAAATCAAAGCAAAGAGGAGCAGGAGGGTATTTGGAAGGCAGCAGCCGAGCCGACAGTTGCATTAATTGCTATTTTGAGTGCCCCTGCTGGGATGTAAATGGAATCAGTCTGGATTTACTTCTAATGAATAACTAGTTTTATTGTCATCAGTGATAAACTACCATCTCTGTTGAAGGGGGTGAAAAAAAATCTCAGATTTTAATTCCTGTTTACATAAATAACATAATTTTTACAAATAATTCCACATATAAACTTCTTACTGCCAGCTTGTAAAAATAAATAAATAAAAGTAGCATCTACTGTATCTGTAACTTTTAGTTGGATTTTTCCACTCTTGATCTGCATTGTATATCATGATCTGTTAAATCCCGGTGTGTGGCACTGTGAATATAATATTTAATTCATAAGCTGTTCATTATTTTATTGGAATTGTTTTATTTCTTTGCATTTTTATGTAGTGTTCAAGTACATTATGAAAATAGCTTGTGTGATGTGCAAGTATGATTTTTTTGGGGGGCATTACTGACTTCTCCGTCTTGCATATGCAATGAAAAACAGTGCATAATAAAATACTTGTTTGATTTGCGTTCTGAACTGCATTTGGCATCACTCACTATGTTTGCAAATAGAGATCAGTTTGAAGCACTGACAAGAAGCAGTCAGTCCTTTGGCATCAAAGTCTCTGGAGAAAACGGAGATTGGAATTTTCTTGTTATGTTTTAAGGTAAATATATTAAATCAGACTTTATATTTTTAATATATTATTTGAGGGTTCCTGCTCGTTGGCACGCTCTGAAGGAGATGTGTGTGCAAAAAACTTTAGTAAAATTTGAAATTATTG
The DNA here is from genome assembly GCA_013389825.1 of Crypturellus undulatus. Taxonomy (NCBI): domain Eukaryota; kingdom Metazoa; phylum Chordata; class Aves; order Tinamiformes; family Tinamidae; genus Crypturellus; species Crypturellus undulatus. The sequence goes on from VWPW01008101.1 coordinate 39,002, forward strand.
TCATATAACTTGAGTCTGGAGGCAGTTTTATTTTAAAGGAGGTACTTCCATTCCTTATGGTGCATCTTCACTTGGGCAAAACATTTTCTCTGCCATACACTCGTTAAAAAGTTGAAACCTGTCAAGAAAAACTTTGTGAAGAATATGTGTTTAGAGCTTTAATACATGTTAACAGCTTCATATAAGCAATTTGAAACAACTGAGGGTTTAGCTCGTACATGCACTGTGTCACCACCCAGGAGGAGATCTAAATGCCATGTGAGACTGAAGCTCTCTTTTTAGCTCAAGAAATAGCAAAACTATGTTTCTCCCCATTTTTTTTTTCTTCTCCTTTCATTTTTCACAGTACAAATCTGTTCTGAAATGACAGAGAAAGTGCTTGCAGCTACATAGCTTGCACGATTCATAGCTCTTCTGAGAGAACCAGTGAGGGTACCAGTCATCGAGTGACTCATTGCGTTCAGATAGTTAATCACTTTAATTGATCTTAGCCAGTATTAACAAGTCTGAGGCTATCGCACACCTTTCATGAAGCCTGGTAGTGCAATAACAGTTGTTATTGAACTCAGTTTAGCTTTAAATAGCAAATTTGGGGTGAAAACTTGATGTTGAGGTTGTGGCTGTTTCAGTTTACTGCAGTCTGTCTTCCATGGTGTTCTTCCATGTTCCAGGCAGTGACGTTTAAACTGAGTGTGGGTTGATTAATACCAGCGATCTCACTCCCCTTTCTCTTAAAAAGTTTGCCTGAGGAGTTGTTGCCTTGGAAGATAAGGCAGTACAATCAGGATAACAAATTAGAGGCTGAGGAGTAAAGAAAGGCCTACTACTGAATGAAGTTTAGAGTCCTGAATGGCTATTCATTAAATACACACAACAATCTTTAGTCTTGGGAAATGAGGAAGATGTAGGAAAATGTGAACATCAGGAAGTATGTCCTCTTATAATCAGTATTTTATTGTTGTTCTATGAAAATGCACCATAGTGAATGTCAGTTGTATTGGCTTCTACCCAGTAGAATCCAAGTCTACTCTCAGGAGTGCAGTGTCTTCAGTCACTTCCCAGATATGATAACATTCTCCAGTTAGCTGATGAGTTCACAGAATCACAGAATGTTTGGTGTTGGAAGGAACTTCTAGAGAAGTCAACACCTAGTCCATCGGTCCCTTGACCAGGGACACCCAGAACATGGGGCACAGGCTGGCATCCAGCCAGGTTTGGAAGATCTCCAGAGAAGGAGACTCCACAGGAGAGTGGAGCAGGAGTCTCCACAGGAGACTGCCCTCTCTGGGCAGCCTGTGCCAGGGCTCTGGCACCCTCACAGCAAAGAAGTTCTTCCTCACATGGAGGTGGAACTGCCTGTTTTTCAGCTTGTATCCATTACCCCTTGTCCTGTTACATGCACATAGGTCTATTTTTCTTACTTGACCGCTTATATCAAAGATTTCAGGTGAACAGTCTATGGTGAGACTGACCTACGTATTTATGTAAAGTAGGTGAATTGGTAAATATATTATTATGAAAAACAGCTTGAAGGTTAAGAAGTGTCTGTGGTGGCTTTGGAATAGGTCAGGATTAAGCACAGGCGGTCCTGTTTTGTGGGAGGAATATGCTTATAGGCTATTAAACTTCCTCCTGAAATACTGTGTTTCAACTTCTCCCAAGCTACTTTCCCCTCCCCTATGCATTTATCATGCTTTTTGCTTGTGAAGGTTAAAAAATATTCCTGCCTGCCTCTCTGAAGAGCCCTTGTTCTTTAAGCCAGTGAGATGGTAGAAAGAATAGTTGGAAAAAAAATCAAAAATTCTCATTTGTCCCTCACACTATCAATTTAGAAACTTCTGACAATTCAGCTGTTTTGTTGACCTAGGAGTACCTGTTTGAAAATGCACCTTAGGCAGATGTGTCGCACACTTTGTGTTGCCATTCAGGTGGAACAGAGGGAAGGATGTGTCCCTGCTGACACAGCTTTAAAAAGCGGCTGTGTGCAACTTCCCAAGCACTTGTGTGGCAGGCACTTTAATATGAATCTGAAGGCATAAATGCATTGAAATATGCTCGAGATGTTTTGGAAAATTTGATCTTGGACCTGGAAAAAAATATACATATATATATATATATATGTATATATATATATAAAAATATATGTATCTAAGAAAGATGCTCATTAAAGCAGTTCTAATCAAATTCTAGTCAGTATTAGTCAGTATGATATTTTGATTAAGGAAGAATCAAATTGATTGAATCAAATTACGCTATTACATTACAAATACAAAAATATCTAATATAAGAGTATAAATACTTCTTCATCTTAAGCCTTTATTTATTTCAATCAGCATACGAAGAGCAGCATGGTTTTGATTAAACAAATTTTAAACTTATTTTTGTAAAAAATACTTCAGAGAACAGAACTATCAGTAAATAAACTGGATAGCAAAGTACATGGTTCTGTGCTTAACTAGCAAGGGAAAACTGACGAAAGGGAATGTTTCCTACTATTTGCTTTAGAAATTTACCGTTGCTGCACACAGTACAGTTCAGATATTTATCGTTAAAAAAAGTACTTAATTTCTACAGAACACCTTCAGCTTTGCCACAATTTGTAATTAAATATTTAGTTGAATAGTAAATTAGGCATGTCGTGATCTTTGCAAAGTGGCTTTCCGTTTACTGCTGCATAAATGTTTTACAAGCTGCTGTATTGTTTCTTTAAATTAATAATGAAGATTTAGATTTTAACTGATTAATAATCTAATTTAATAGTTAGAAAGAATCTAATTTAGGACTGGAAACAAAATTGAAGTAAACATCCTTGGCGGTAATCCTGTTTCTCTGACAAAGTCACCGAGTAATAAGGGATAAAAGAAATTAAGAGGTTGCAAACTTTAGCATAAGAAGTTTTGATGTGTTAAAACTCAAAATGTGTTGTAAACTGCAGTATACTTTCCTGAAATGTCAGCAGAAGTCAAATGTCAGCAGAAGTTTTGCTAGGGCTAATTGCATGCATCAAATTGCCAAGGATCTGCAAGATTTTATATGATTTTTGTATGAGTTAGGAAAGGAATAGCCTTAATAATTATTATAATTAAGGGATAGCCTTAATAATTATACTTCTTGTATACAGTCTTCTCTCAAAGAAAATTATTAAGATTTTTGTAAACAATTTAAGCTTTAGGTAAGCTTAAATCCCCTTTAGTTAGAGCTGCTTGCACTGCAGTGCAGAATGGTGATTTCAGTGGTATCCAGGCAAGTTATAAAATAGTTGTGGTTGGTTTTGTTCGTTTTTAGCACCAATAACAAGGCAGTTTCTGCCAGAGACAAGTTCAGCAGCAAAGTATTCTCAGAATCCTGGCTTATTTTTGCTGGTAGAAAATCTGGGTTGGGTTCCAGGTTAATAATGCAGTGGTGCTTATTATCTAAACTAACAGGTTTAAATCAAATGGTGGCATATCAAAAATACTGTGATCCTCTCCAAAATATTATAGTTATCCTTGGTACTCGTAGAACAACAGTTACAAATGGAAAATGCTCAAAGGTAGGATTTAAATGATCTAAGTTAGTCATTGTGAAGAGGGACAGAAAATGTTCCACATTTTAAAATGAAGAATGGGAATGGCTCTTCTGGTGCAATTATGTATGGAAAAACATAGGTGATAGGAATGAATATGCTTTTGAAAACTTTGCCACTGTGTTAGAAAACATGGGAAGGTGGATGGAGATGGCCAAGGTCAGTGGCCAAGGCCAAAATAAAGTGCAGTGTGCAGAGAAAGGAAAAGTAGTCATCAGAAACAGCTAATAAGGAGCAGTTGGGCCTACCTTGCTCATGAAGAGAAATATCCACAACCTGAGGGCCTGAAGGTTGGGTTTAGATGTTTATGGGATTGTAAATCTCTTGTTTGTTGCCTCTCTGGTGTTGCTTGGGCTGAACAGCTCTGTCTGTCCTGTAGTTGACAATATCTCAACACATGAAGGTGAGTCCTGTAGTAACTATACTTAAAATCAATGTTTCATAACTTCAACTAATTGCCCTCTGATGTTGAGATGAAATGCTTCACCAAGTACAACTGGCAGAGACCATGGGGGTTTTCCTCATCCCTAATCCTCTCCCATTTTAATTGCATACTTTTTCAGGACTTCTCATCTCAGTTATCCTTTCCTGCTTTTGGAAAGAGAAGGTTAGTCCAATAATTAAAATATTTTATGTTTAATTTGAGGTGTATATATGAAACATTGTGGTCCAAGTTTTAATGGAGGCCCCTGGGTTGAGATAATTGTCTTTCTGGCCTTTCTTTTTGTAAGTTCTAATTTAAAGTCAAGATTTGGCTCTGTCAAAAATATTCTGGTAAGAATAACTTGAGTGGTAATACCACAGTTTATCAAGGATCAGAACCTGTCCCCTGTGTTTCTCTGTAGAAATAGGTCATATTTGTTGAGTGGAGAAAAGATTATTTTAATTGACATAATTAACTTTTCTTGTGATTATCTTAGGCTTGAAAATGTATTTTACTCTTTCCCAATTACATTTTTTTCTCTGATAGAGCTAAGCATGCTGTGTGTAATAATGAAGGTGGTTTTGGAAGGACTTAATGTATATAATTGGAAACTAAGATGAGGTAGTCTTCTATCAGCAGGAGGGTAGGAGAACTGGGCTGTATAATTGAAGTACAGTGTAATGGGATTACCTACAATTTTTAAACATGGCTTTCATTAAGGAAAATAATGAGCATATTTATTAAATTTAGTCTCTGTTAGGGACAATATTTGTTATTATGAAAAAGCTTTTGTAATTAAGCTTGGGTATAAAAATATATTGAACATACTATATCAGTTTCTGGAAAATGCTTTTGTGCATAAAATATTCCTAAAATTAAAAAAAAAGCTTTCTCAGCAGAGGTAGCTAGGCAGATATTGGTATTGCTCACGTCTAACATTCACTGTAAATTTTTCTATGTGCTTTCAGTTTAGTAAAGGTCAAATTAGAAGAGTCATATTCAAATATATTTAAAAATCTTTATGAAAGTTTTTAGTGTTTCCACTCTTTTTTTGCAATTTTACTTAATGATAGTAAAGGCTATATTTTTCTCTAAAGAATATATTATTAGCTGAAGTTAAAGTAGTATGATGTGATAGGAGCTATGGAATAGGTGTCTATGAGCAAAATTATGCAGGAGGTCAGATAAAATTCTCATAGGAGTCCTCTTTATCTTTAAATGCACATCTGTGAAGATTTTCATAACAGTGAGAGGTATTTTCAAGATATTTAGAGTACTTCAAATGTGATTTCTGTGTTGGTGCTGGGTTATAATATGGTGGTCCCTCTGGATCTCCTTTTATTTCTTTTCATTATCACTTTTGAGATTTTCTGTTCAGAAAAGCACTAAATTAAAATGTGTAGCTGCTTTAATGCAAGCTTGTGCTAAAAAGAATTGCCTTCAGTGACAAGCATCACAGACCTTGCTAGTTTACTTCTAGCAGTTCTGCTGTGGCAATGCCCAGAATACATTATTCATTGAGTCTTAAGGTATCTCTAACCAAAATATATGTGAATTAGGGTGTGTCTCTACTCTGAGGATAAATGATAGATTAATAGTTTCTTCTATCACACTATGCATACTTAAAAATATTCTTTCTCTTAGTGCACAGAGAGACTAACAAGGCTATGTTAATGCTAGGGTTAACTGGAAAATAAAATGTGAGGACTGCATAAGAGGGAAGGTGCAGAAATATATGATATTGCTGTTGCAATCCAATTCACTTTTTTTCCTTTTAACAAGGCAATTTGAGCAAGAGAAGGACAAGAAACACAGTGTGAATGATGTTGAAGGGGCATGTGAAGATCATATAGCTCAAGTCTTTTGCTCAAAGCAGGCTGAAATAGAGCAGATTGCTCAGGCCTGTGTCCAGACAAGTTTTGGAATATGTCTAAGGATGAAGACTCCAAAATCTTCTCAGAAACCTGTTCCAATATTTGACTGTCTTCCCAGTACTTTTTTTTCTCATCTTTAACTGGAATTTCCTTTGTTTTGATTTGCATTTTTTGCTGCTTCTTTCACTGAGAACTACTAGGAAGACACTGTCTCTCTTCCTCCACCAAGGATAAGTCTACAGCTTCTACACCATAAGATAAGACTTCAGTCCAAGAGATGAAGAAGGTATTGAGTACCTCAGAGTTTCCTATGCCTTTTTCTCACTATCAGAAGCAGGCCCACATTTTCCCTCCTCTTCCTTCTGCTGCTTATTGCTAGAAGAAATTCAGGACCATTCTCCAGTATCATCTGCCACATCAAGAACTGACAAAATTATGCCAGCTCATATAAATCTGTACAAGTTGTTCTTGAGGGAAAGGATAAAAATGGAAAATCCACTTTGCATACTACACAAAAATGTCAACCTTTAATCACAGATCTACCTGATTTCTCAGATGCAGTTTTTTGCTTTTTTTTTTTCTCTTCTCTTCTCTTCTCTTCTCTTCTCTTCTCTTCTCTTCTCTTCTCTTCTCTTCTCTTCTCTTCTCTTCTCTACTCTTCTCCTTTTTTCTTCTCTTTTCTCCCTTCTTACTCCTAAAGGTGATTCTGTCTATGCAAAGGAAAAGCCTCTGGAAGCAAAAAGTGAAGGATTCCAAGGAAAATATAATGTTAATTATGGGTTGAAGAAGTTAAAGGACTACAAGAAATAGAGAAATAGAGGATCTGGGATATGAGACACAATAATAACTCGATTCGTTTAGCTGCTTTAGCGTCAGAATAGTCCCTTTACCAAGACCACTTAAAAAGACCCTTGTTTTTATATTTCCGTATTTGCAACCTCAGAGCAGTTTGCAAGAACTGGCAACGTCATTCTCTCTTCCTTTTTCCCAGGTTGGGGATTAATATTTTCCATTCTGGCATTCAGCCTTGATGCAGGCTCTTAATTATCCTGTCCTTGCTTAGTGTCATTCCCTCACATTGCTTTAACTTTTCTTTTACTCGCATGAGATCCTCTTTCTTTTCATTATCCTCACATATATTTGGCAGAGTTAGACCACATATTAACACATTCCTGTTCTGCTCTTTTAACCACAGTCCACTGAAGCAAGACCCCACTCTGACAATAGTGTGAGGATTTTTTGCCCTCTTTTGAAGAGTGGAGGTGCTTGAGCCTGCGATTTCAAGAATCTTTCTTCTTGAATATGGAAGAATTTGTGATTTTTTCAGAAAATGGATGGAAAAAAGAAAATTCATAACTTCATAAATTTGTGGTCAGTGTTACTGATGCTGGGCTGCAGTGTGACTAGTGGGATCAGAATTCCAGCTTTATCTTTCTTTTCTATTCCAGCCAAGATGTTAAAATAACATAGATTAGATCTGTCCCCTTGGAAGACAGACCACGAGATTGGCTTGCTCACTCCTCCTTCCATCCATTTCTGCTAATGAAATCTTCCTTTCTGACTTCTTGTTGGACCTGATTAGAAAATCTAGCACACATGTGTGCGTGTACACACATGTATGCACACACACAGAGATTTGATTATAGGTTTTTTATTTAGTTAATCAGTCCAATTTATTATATTAGGTTATAACTTTATCAGGAATATTCAGATGATTTATTACTGTAACTCTTCTCTGCCTTAAATATATGTTTTCCTATAATAGACTGAGCTTGTACATATCGTAGTGTCATTTCTCAACAGGCTGCTGAGTCTGAAGGATTGAGTGGGTGATGTGCAGGAAGATGATACTGTAATCAGGGCAAGAAAATACAAACACACATGGATTTTTTCAGAAAAAAAAAGTTAGCGTTAAGGAAGATGAAGAGCTGGAATTGACTGAGAAGCTATCAAGAGTAGGTGAAAGAGAACACAGAATCAAATCATTACTACTTGATTGTTATTTTGGGGTGGACTTTATTTTTTAAATTGTTCTTCAAGATGTGAGGGACTGCCTCATGTTTAAGGATGTAAACCATGACAGTGAATTAGCCAGATGGTTTCCTCTGGTTTGGAATAAGCATGTTTAGTCTGTGGAAGGCAGGTTGAAATGCTTTACTTTATTGTAGGAAATATTTCTGGCTCCTGAAAGAGCTGAATTAAAATGACTGAAGTGAAAGCCAAGAGTTGGGAAGAGAAATACTGAGTTCAGCTTTGGGATCACGCCAGCTAAATACAATTAAATAGATTAGGAATGAGGAAGAAGATGCACAAGGCAGGCTATGGGTGCCAAATAAAAGAACAGGAAAGGGCAAAAATAGCCAGGAGTGTTTATGCAGTAAAGAAAGGAAACTGAAAATGGGAAAAGGACACTGAAGAACGAGCAAACTATAAAAAGGCAGCGATCACCAAAGGAATCTGGAAATGTGTAAGGTAGGACAGACGTGCATGAGAAAATGGAGAATAGAGAAGAGACCAAGTAAGCTTCCTTAGATTTATATGGTGAAAGCTTGGTGACAACGTGAGCAAAAGTAAGATCAAGAAAAGGAAGGGGTCAGATTTCCAGACGTTGGCAGAGCCAAGAAGACCATGTCAATTAAGAAACCAAGATGCCTTGAATGCACAGCATGGTAGCAAGGTTTGGACTTGCCATATGTAACTTCAACTAAAGCAATGCCCAAATCTTGTCTTTAAATGATTTCTTCATTTCCTCAGATTGTGACAATAGTGTATCTTCTTCATTATTTGCAAATAATTGGTTTCCCAAACTCTTTGACTATCTCTAAAGGAGAGCTATAGAAGAGATAAAGAGAAAAATATATAAATTAGTATAACCATAAGTAATGATAAGTAATTTTCATGACTTATGGATAAAAAAAAAGGAAGTTATCATATATCACTGAATGAGAATCCTCAGTGAGTAAAAGATAACTTCCATAGTTACATAAGTTTCTTGATTGTTCCCTTTTCCCTTTGATTTTCTGAGTAGATCTCTCAAGTGCTTTGGACTATTCATCATTTACTGGAACAAGGGTGGTATAGAGGCTAAGTGACCTTGCTGTGAACCCAGAATACGAGCCTTGAGTGAGCCTGTGCTCACCAAAGCACAGGCTCACTCAAGGCACCCAGTCTACCAAAATGCAGATGTGCAACTATGCTTTTAAGCTAGGCTAGTAAAAATCACAGCAAGTATATACCTATGTGTGTACTGCTGATGATGAAAGAATCTATTGTCAACAAATAGTGGTACTAAAATAGTTCCATATCCTGATGTTCAAGTAACTTCAACAAATCACTTTTCCAATAGAAAATATCTCCTTGTAGCTAGTTGATTCTTTAAATATTCTGAAATTAATTCATTCAGGCTATGCTTTTTTTTGAATTGTCAATCAGCCTCGACTATGACTTCATAGTTCCTGCATTTCACAAAATTGTGCTTTATTTTGTTCTGGAGGAAAAATTTACTTTGATAAATGGAATTGCTCTTGTCACAGATGTTGAGTAGCAGGATACCATATAAGTCACCTGTTGTATAGTTACATTTTGTTTTTTAATTGTCTTTCTTCATCTATGATAGTTGCCGAATGCTACAAACTCATGCCAGTCTGTGCGTGGAGTCNCAGGCTATGTTTTTTTTTGAACTGTCAATCAGCCTTGACTTCGTAGTTCCTGCATTTCACAAAATTGTGCTTTATTTTGTTCTGGAGGAAAAATTTACTTTGATAAATGGAATTGCTCTTGTCACAGATGTTGAGTAGCAGGGTGCCATGTAAGTCACCTGTTGTCTAGTTATATTTTGTTTTTTAATTGTCTTTCTTCACCTATGATAGTTGCTGAATGCTACAAACTCATGCCAGTCTGTGCGTGGAGTCAACTGATGAGGACAAATGAGTTCAAATCTAGCATGATGATAACCTGGGACTCTTAGGGTCTAGTATTGCTTGTTTGTTGCCATTTCCTCTTCTGTGCACAGCAAAAGAAGTAAGAATTTATTTCAAAATGAAGAGCTTTCACAATTAGAAAATATTTAGAGCTACCTGTATTTTAGAAATCAAAGTCTGGGAGTTCCATTACAGTTTAGTTGTGTTCCAGTACAGCTAAAAAAAAAAATGTTTTGAAATACCTGTGTTATCCAGGACAAATAGTAGGTTGATTGCCTGTGGACATTTTCTTACAGATTAATTTGACACCTTTCAACAATTCTTGTTTCATCCCACCCAGGCACCAAATTCTGGTCTTATGATACTGGGACAATGAGAGGTTGTAAAAATATTTTAATAACTTAAGCCAATAGTTTTAATGTTCAGTAAAAGTAGCGCATGTCCTCTTTTATGATACTCATTCTAAAATACTGAAGTATTGACTTTTCAGAATGCCTCTGATGCCTTTTGCAAGACATTTTGCGTTAAGAAAATGGGAGTCTAAAGGTTTCATCCGTATTGCAAAGTTGAAGTGAGGTTTTCCAGTTATTTCTCCTGTATTTGAAAGAGAAGCAGGCTGAGTAATTTCAACTTTTTTGTCTTTTGATCTCCTATATGTTGATACCTTGCATTATAAAAAATATTTGTGCGACCTTTTTCTAGTACTGCTTTGTGAGCCTGTGCAACTTTCTGAATTTATCTCTTTTTTTTTTCTTGATTTTTTTCTCTTGTTCCTGCCTACCTCTTTTCCATTATCTTGCACATACTTTTTTCCCTGAATTATCACAAAGATCTACCAATGCTGTCCCAGGTTTCCTCCACTTCTTGTCTTGCTGGTCAATCCAGACCAGCAATCCAAATTCTTTACTGCATTTCATTTTCTGTGTAGAAGGGATTTAGTTTTTGCAGATAATAGAAGGATCTCCATAGAGCCTTGAAACATCCTGGGAAATAGCAGAACAGGTATATAGCAGCCTTATTGTGATTAATGAAGATTCAATAAGGAAGATCTGATATCAAACTATTTTCCCTAATTGCTTAGAAGCTGTGGCATTATCACCAGTACCAATTATAAGTGCATACAGTTAAGTCATGGGCAAAAGCTAAGTTACTCTTATTGATATTACAGTATTTCAAATACAGAGTTAAAGGAAAATTGGTATGCATGTATGGTGTGCATATTTCTTTTTACTTAATGCACAAAGGTAAAAATAAATCCATGACATGATCTAAAAATGGAAAGTAGGAATTATGAGCATGTCCTGTCATTTTTTTGTCTTTGTTGAAGAGATGGCAGGTGATCAATCAGTAATTTAGTATATTTTCTGTCCTATGAGCAAACAATATTTTATCGTAAATGATCAAATTTCATATGAATGTTTTAGCATTTTTCTAAGAAGAACAAAAATTTCTCATATCCTGGTAACAAGAACGTGGATAAATGGTAATCTAAAATAATTTGATATAGTATTATAAATTCTAACTGAATTTTATAAGTAAGTTGGAAACAAGAAAAAAATCATTTAGACTCATATATATACCTATATACAAATATTCAAATCCCAGTCTGCTTGTTTTTATTCAAGTTTTTTATTAGATCCACTTCCCTCATGATGACTCATCAGAAAATCCACTTGGTTTGTGGCTCACTCACCACAATGAGAAAAAAAAAAACACAAAACACACAAAAAAATCAGTGAATGGGAAATGGTATTTTCCCATAATGACTGGAAATGGTATTTTAGATATGGCTGTAGATAGAAAATGACAATGGATGCAAACAATCTAACCTTGCAATACACTGAAAAATAGAAAAGAAAGGATATATGACAATATTAACCATGTTAAGTCATTATGATACATAAAAAATGTAATAATTATAATTTAATAATAAATAATTTTTAATAATAAAATTATAATAATCTATGTGGTCTGAAATTTGCAAGATACCCATTTGTGTGCATGTATATGTGATTTTGGAAGGGACACGAGGAGCTCAAAATCTGTATTTGTAACTTTGGCGTACGCTGGATGGGCAGTCAGCAAGCTGGAACATCTTTGTTTTGTTCCAGCCTCCTCTTACACTTTCTAAATTTGCAGTTTAGGTTTTCGATTTTTCTAAGGAGGAAGTTGTCATTCTCTGTGCACGTTTGGCACAGTGGGTTCTCCTGGTTGGCTGGAAAGATCCATATCTGCACTTCTGAGGAATGATACATTAAATAGAGATTATGATAAAGACACCTTTATGCCACAAATGCCTGTACTTTATATATATATTTTTAACTATAGTTATATATAATTCACTCCTAACACTGACTCCTCTTCTAACTTAAGCAATCAAAGTTACCTGCAAGCCGTCCAGGTGCTGCTGTCCACATCTATTCCTCATTTCTTTCTTCTCTCCCCTGTCCCTCCCAAGGACAAGATGGTCGGGGGGAACATGATGCTCTTCTGCAGCTGTGCGAAACACGACCTTTCAGGAATGTTTCCTCTCTGAAACCTTACATGAAATTACAGAGGACTTTACATATTTCAATTACTGTTTCTAGCATATGTGTGGTAGTAGGTCTTTGCAGTTAATAGTGGGAATAATTTAAGGTACTATGGTTTTCCCGAGGAACAAACTTTACATCAATAGTTTTCTCAAGTTTTCGAAGTTTCCTAAAATTATGCAAGAAAAACCCAGCAACTGATTGTCAGAAAGTCAAAAGATGATAGCACTTGTAGAAAGTGGAGATGAGTATTCTGAATACGATACTGCACTTCCTACAGTGTCCGCAGTGCGTGAATTCAAAAACATTTATATTTTGAATTTCAAATTGAACAAGGTCATCAACCTCAGCTACTGCATTCAGCACTTTGCCAGCAGTTCGGAAATAGGAATCCTAATTAATAGTGATCTAGGCGTCTATGTTTGATGCAAAATTTATTTCACATCTTAGCCTGCTATATATGACTGAACTAGTGATTTTAATTGTATGTGTCAGAATTCAGCTGCTGCTCCTCGTGTGTGATCTACCTGCATATGCTGATCGTGTGTTGGCAGCATGTGCATCCGTAAGACGTTTGCCCAAGTAGGTAATATACTGCAGCTCCACGGAGACCTTATATGCATATCACAAAAGCCAGCACAAATTACAGTCTTGATAATTCCAAAACAAGTGATTAATATTAATTCCGATACTCTACTTTAGTCAAAGGTTTCAGAATCAGCATTTTTTTTTGCTTTTCCTGGGAGAGCATAAAACAGGAATGCAAATCCTAGGCTGCCTATGTAGCAGTCTGTTTTTATGTCAGGGGTTGCTATTTTTTAACTTGTGTGCATAATAAAAATGGATCCATCAACAGTAGCTTTTTTTTTTCACCCTTCTTGTTTTGCAGTTCATTTTCCACCGTATTTGTTCCTTTAATTAAAAAAGTGATATTTCATAATCACTAGAGAGAAATTATGATGAGTATTAGAATACTTTTTTGAACTAGTTATGACTGACAATTAACAAAAATACCTACCTGATCTTAACTTGAAACCTAGAAATGTGCCAAGACCTTTCATTCTCCGTTTCCTTTTCTGATATCTTCATTTCTTTTCCATTATCAGCAAAAATCAGTAGCATGTGAATGAGATGAAAAAAAGACGACATGAGCTTGGGATCTCATAATAAAAGGTTTATAATGCTGCAGCTTTTCAAGAGTTTTCTAATTAGAACAAAGCAGCTGATCTTTACGAAAAAAAAAAGTACCTTTAAACATTATCTTCATTAAATGAACTTTTTGAAGACTTCCTGAGGAGTACATATGCGGTATTAAACTGAAGATTTATTGTGAAAATGATTTTTAAAAAGGGAAAGATTATGCTCTCTCATTTTGAAATTTGATAATATGAGGATTTTTGGCTTGCCTATGGCTTATCTTGTAAGCTGAGTCTAAAAGGCAGAACCAAAACATCTTAAGCATTTCATCCAGAGAAGAGGCTTTTTTTTTTCAAAATATTTCTGATTCTGAATTTAAGTAGTGCATGGGAATTTAGTGCTCTGGAATTTCCTTTTCTTTTTATAAATTTCTGAAATGTCTACTAAAACAATTTTATATAAATTTAAGATCATGTTTAATTTTTAAGATCTGGAGACAGCAGTGCTTCAGACATTTTTAATTTTTCTGAACTTAAATGAGGTCATCCAGGTGATCTTCACTAATGTGGAAAATTTTCAGGTATATTTCTGTTTCTGTAGGATGGAAGCTCTTGGTAATTAATTAAAAAACAAAAAGGAGGAAAGGAAGGAAGGAAGAAAGGAAAGAATGAAGGGAGGGAGGGAGGAAGAAAGGAAAGCATGAAAGTATTTCTTTTCTCTTATGAGAATAAAGCTACTTGTCATTTTTGAGCTGACAAATTTGGGCTACCAAGCAGTTTATTGATGAGGAGAAACCTACTTTTTTATAGGTATTGCTCTAGCAGTCACTCACTTGCCTGATGTAGCAACTGATAATGTTTTTCTCATTAATCTTTGTTAAAAAGATCAAATATTATCGGGGAGGATTTTACACTTTACACATTGTGGTTTGAGATACTTTGTAACTTTGGATGAATGAATTTGAAAAAAAAAATCAATATTTAAGAAATAGAATGTGATCGTGTAATTATCGCAATGCTCTCGTGTAGAGATCTTAAGTCAATATTAGGTTCTGAATTTTTAAGTGCTCCACACTGTACTATAGCTGCACTACTGGGAAGTGACAGTCTTTAATTCTCCTCTCAGTTATGAATTGGTCCCCCTGCAAGCTGGTTTCTCATTTCAAGTTCTGTTGATGATAGCTGGAGGTAGATACTGTTGACTTAAAGATTTCTAAGGCTTTCATGAGAATTATATAGGCATATAGAATGAAGATTATACTTTTAGCATAAAACTGGACTTGTTAATAGTTAAAGCAAACTTCTTATGAATGTTATTGGAATAAAAATGGAAAATGCAATGTGGGATGAATGCAGAATAAGGAGAAATGTTTTTTTCCTGTTTTTCTTAAAGGATAACCATACTAAATTATGGAGATTATAATAGGAGGATGTAGTATGTAAAATTATATCTCTAAATTCATCCTCAGTATAGTTGTGCAGAAGACATATGACCTAAAATCAGAACTCATAAAGAATACTAAACTGAATATATTGAAATATTTGTTAATCTGTGAATTGCTTTAGATTACATTCTTCGGGTCTTTTTCTAGATATTTCTCACTGCTATAAGAACAAAAAATGAAGATTTTTGTAAAGTACTTGCATTACTGCACTTATACAAACACTTCAGCTTTCCATGGCTTAAAATAGATTCAGCCAACAGTCTGTATTTTCAAGGGGAAATAAAGTACTTATTCTTGCATGGCAGATGCTTATATTTAAGGTAATGAATATATTGTAAGCTTCTCAGGTAATAAAATGTCAGCTTGTTAAATGGGATTTTCCATAGTGTCTTCTTGCCACCTTCAGCCCTAGCACTGCCGATGCCAACACCCAACCCAAAGAAACTGCAGTCCTGTCCTGCAAAATCTATTGTGATTTTGAAATAACTCATGGAGCCGCCTTGTAATAAAGCCGCCTTTTTGCCCTTTCCTGATTTTCTTGCTCCTTCTTTGAAGTTCTAATTGTCATTCAAGGAAAGGCTGCAGTTCCCAGGTGGGGCTTCTCGCTTGTCTTAAGTGTGTCAAACAGAGGGGAATTGGTGGTCGGAGAAGTTTGTGATGGAATCGTTATCCTGCAATGAGGCAACACTGATGAAAATAATAGAATCTAAAAGATGATTTGGTATCATTTAGTTTTGCTAGCAAAACTAAGAAGGGAAAAAAAAAAAAGAAAAAAAGACCTGGTTCTTTATTTATCACCACCTAAGAGAATATGACTTTTTGATAGCTGGTGGGCCCCTGAAGCCCGTACAGTTTTGCCTTATTTTTACTGCTCACTATATACTTCTGTTGATTCACGAAGGTATCTGGTTTTATAGGAGCTCCCCAGACCACGATGGCATTCTCTAGGCTTGGCTCCTGGGCTGGGAATGCCGATACATTTGTCATGCCGTCCAGCCCTCGCAACCAAAGCAGGGAGAGCGGTGCTCGAGTCGGAGCAGCATCACATTTTTGTGGAGTGGAAAATTACCTTCTGGACCTTGTTTCTCGCTTGTTTATCCAAGTTCTGCGATGTCGACACTCCTCCTCTGAGGGAGACCTTGGAATATTTTTAAGTATTATATTCTTTGGCTGTCTTCTTTGCTTACTATCATGGTTAAGATTTCTGATATTATCGGTGTTCAGATCTTATCAATATCTACATTTTCATTGAATTTATAAGTGCATGTGTATGCATGCATTTACCTAGGTTTTAGATGTGACTCTTCTTCAGATCTTCAGATAAAATATCAGGAAGCAGAACAGGGAGACTAATCTCAAATAATGAGAACAAATTTCAAATTATTTTTTTCCATGAAAGTATAGCAGAAACTGTCAAGGTGATTTGCTATTCCTGAGGAGTACCATGCTGATATTGTAGATATCCAGAATGAATGAATTTATTTTATTATTTTTAATGAATTAATAATAAGGAAAGACTTTAATAGAGAAGACAGCTGAAAAGTACACAGCTACTTTAAAATATTCTCAGATGAGGCTTAAAATATAAATGAATCACAGAAGTGGTTTTAAGGTGTTCTTATTTACCTTTAATGCATTCAGAACAAGTTTTGATATATTAAGATTTTTAAAATGTTTATACTTAAAGGAGTTCAGGTCTTTTTTCTTCTAGGAGATGGGAAAATTTGTTTTCCCAATGTGTGACAAGCCTCACTCTTGTTGCGGGTGTTTATAAGAGCTCCCCAGGCTAATTCTGTAACAACTTGTACTCAAATATATTTTTTTATTTGAGAGCAAGTCAGGATGAAAGCAGTTTGCAGGACTGTCCATGGCTGCAAAACACCAGAGTCAGGATGGAGTGGGAAGGGAGTGAGGTGAGTGGTTCACAGTGCAGTGAACACGTATGCCTAAGGAAGGAGGATTTGTCCTTTTTTTTTCTCATTTTCTGATCTCGCCCAACAACCTGTAATATACAGCTGGCAAGGAAGACCTCACCTGATCTTGTTATTGCCGAGTGCTTGAGGCATACACTGCGGTTTTAAGGTTGATAAGTTAAAAAACAGCCAAGTTTTTCCCCTGTCATTTTACTGACACCTCTCTCTATTCCCAAATCCTTTTTGGTCAGAAATGTCACTCATTTTTTTATAATGCCATATATTCCTTTGCGTTTCTGCCTGCTTCCAAACCTAAAAAAAAATCAGGCATTGAAATTCATGTTATCACTTTGACAGTGCTCACTGTCTCTAGATAACCAGAAGCAGAAATAAGAAATTTTCTGATGGGGTAACCTTGTGAAGAAAGTTGGCATCCACCTGAAGGCTACAAGCTATCTTTATGAGTCCCATTTCCCAGCTTGTTTTTCTCATTCCATTCCTGTTTGTGTCTAAGGATACAAGCACACCAGTAGCACAAGGGCTATTAAAATAACTGAATTAAAGTGATGTTCTGCTGCAGCGGTGGGGCAGGTTAACTTTCACGGCTCCCTGGAGGGGAAAGCGTATCAGTAGCTGAGGCGTCCCCGTGCCGCTCCGTGAACCTTGCCGTGATGTATAAAAATGTCTTGAATTATTCAGCAGTCCTTTCAGTTGTGCTGCTCCTCAGCCTCCTCGGTGCAGCCCGTGTCCTCTGCCGAGGGGCAGTTCCTCTTCTACTCCGTGCATAAGCCCAGAGTTATTAAAAATTTCTCTTTTTCTATGTAGTGTCTGAGGTAACATTTGGCTGCAGATGCTTTCTATTTGTCCATCTTTTAGGCTGTGAAATCTTTGGAAAAATTTAGAAATTGAGTTTTGCTTCATGAAACTTCCTACACTGGTAGAGGAGTGTTGCTGCTTGTTAGTGATCTCATCAGAAGCGGAGTGAGTAGATTTTCCTGCTTTCTCAAGGAAGAAGTGTGTGGTTGTATGATTACGGGGCCTGAAAGCCCTGTAAAAACCAGGAAGGAACATTTGGTTCATCTGAAAAATTCAGAAAATGTCCCATTGTAAACTGAGAATTTTTTCACCTCTATTTTTATGAGTATCTGGAGGACAAGCACATCCAAGCTAGACTGATTGATCCATAGGAATGTGGGAAGTAAATGCCACATTTTAGCTTGAGGCTTATCCTGGCATTTTCTTGGAGAACAAGGAATTCATACCCATCAAAAAGCTAAATGTTTCCTAACTAAGGAAAAGGTACCTTTTTTGTCTCTTGGTAGACAAAACTGTTTTTTACAGCATAACTGAGCCCATATGTCAATTCACACAAGAGCGTTATAATTGAAAATCTTAATTCTAGCTTTGCAAGGTCACCTTGATCCATTATGGAGAATTGCATTGGAAGCCAGGAGGCTGAGAGGCTATTCCCAGAACTGCTTTTGCAGTTGCCTCATGTCTGTCTGTATTTCTCTTTTTCTTACTACAGTGTGTTGTGGATCGTTTTGCTGAACACTGTCTTGGAGATGGGGATTGTTGATTTTAATGCACTGCCTAGTACAGAGGTGTCCAGATTTGATTTAGACTCGTGTTCTCTTTGGAATGTCAAATGTGAGTGAAAAGGAGAAGATTCAGACAGGCAAAAAGCTGTTTGCATTTGTATTAATGGTTAACTTTGGCAAGAAACTACAAAATGCATTTAGATAAGAGTCTCAGATATGGTTCAAAGATAGATTCTGCTTCAATAAATGTCTATAAAGGAACTCATCTGACTTCAGTATTACCAGTTTTGTAATAACTAAAATGGGCAATCTGATTTTATTATTCTTATTCAAGTCTAATGATAGATTTTTAACACAGTACATCATGCTATTACAGCCTTTATTGCTTTCATTGCAAATTTTCTGTCCATCCCTGGCTCTGTGTAAGCAGTAATTCAGTTTTACTGGAATAGCTGTAGTATCAAGTAGCTGTGGAGAGCTGTAGGTATGCAACTCCTGTTGATACTAGTGAAAAATGAACAACTAAAGCTGTATATTACTGCCCTTTATATACTATTGAAAATATTCCCCTGATGCTTTGGAGCTTACCAGAACAAATTCTGAATAAACCCCTTTTCAGCTTTTGCATGGTAAAACAGTTGAGATACAAGAGACGGGCAGGAATTCAAAGCTCAAAGTCCTTTGATATTTTTATATAATCAAGCAGAAAAGGAACTTGTGCAAAGCGTTGGGGGCCAAAAGCTAATAGAAAAACCAATGCCTACTTTTTAAACTGAGAAAATAAAAATTGAAACTATGCTTTATACAGAAATGAAGCTCTGAATGGAAATGCAGCTGTTCTGTTGTGCACATGTCCCCACAACTCCAGATGTCATACTAATAAGATCTTGATCTACAATGCTCATAAAATTCTAAGGGAGCAACTTGTTAAGGCTCCTTCCTTTTGACATAGCTTCATAGACCTTGCTCGGTAATTTGCAACCTCACTCCTACCTGCTGGTTTTAATAGACCTGGGAACTATCGTGATTGCTTTCTCATGCAGCAGAAGGGTTACAGCTTCTGGTACCTGCTGGAAACCTCTAGCATTTTCCTTGTTTATCCTAGAGGAAAGATGTGTCCCCAAATGCTCTAGTATCTCGCAATTATTACTCAGCTCTGCAGGGCAGCTTTATAGGAGCCAGATGCAGGTGCTACTGGAGGATTATGTGAATTACAAGCTATTTTTATAAAAATATAAGGTTGATTTCAAAAAATATTTCTGTGTCTCAACATCCTGAGTTGGTGGAGAGCATAGTAGAGTATATTTTCTGTAATGGAAACAGAGAAAAAAATAATTTTAAAAAGAGCTCACTTCCTTCTTTTGCATTCATGCTTTCCTGAGAGTCCCCACTGCAAGGTATTCTAAACCTTTGTGAATAAAAAGTGATTTTACAACCTGTTTGCAGAGGTATATGGGCACTTTGGAGGAAGTGTTTGGAACCTGATTGTTTTCTTTATTCTGCATGCTTAAGAATAACTTAGTAGAGTTATTCTTAGCAGAGTAGAAGGCAGTTTGTGACTGTGATTTGTAGTCCTTTTTGACAAACACCTTGTGCTGAAGATACCCATGGGGATCATCAGCATCACCTGGACTTGGAGAAGCAACGGTAGTAACTGCAGAACTCCTGCACCTTCCTTTTTGCTCCTACTCCTGCAGCCAAATATGTGACATAATGGCCTATCTGTCCCGTTCTTACTGTTCCTGTTTGGAGGTTACACGTGTGTATGCACACAGATATGTAGATAGATGCTGATATATAGATACAAATGTAGATATAGGTATGCATATATATGTATGTACATATATAGGAATAGCTGCATTATAGATGCGTGTAAAAATTAGAAGAAGGCTTGCATATTTGATACTATTACTATATTAACCACAATTTCCTGTAAACTGGTGAAAACACTAATCCAAAGACTTCAAGATTCAAATATTCAGAGCTGGCCTCTTAGTTCAAATTAAAGGTTCTGCCTAAGATTGCTCTGCAAGGAGACTAATGTACTTGGTAAATCAAAGGCACTTTGAAGTACAATATGACACGAAGAGTAACGTGTTAATATTCTGATTTCACAAAGCACAAAAATGTCAGTTATCAAAATGGTGTTGATTATATTTCACAGCTGCTTATGCTGATTCCAGCAAAAAGAGCTGTGGGAAATTATTCCAAATGATAAAACCGGCTGCTTTAGTACATTTTTGAACATTTTAAACCATTACAAACAAAAGAAGTTGTCAAGAATAAAAAACTCTTAGTTTGTGAATAACTTGTGAATTGAATATCGATTACTTAAGCTGTATTATAATGCAGATGCTTAGTTATAACAGTGATGAGCACTATAAAATTTCTAAAAACTAATGTAAGGCACTTGAAATAATCTCTTAATTAAATCTTGTGGGGATGAGGCCATCAGTCCTGATCCAGGCAGACTAGCATCTTCATGTAGGTTTCAGTGTAGTGTTCAGAAGGTCATACAATGCCAGTTGAGTTACTGATGATATTAGAATAAATTCAATCTGCTCTCCAAAGAACTGTGAGCAAGGTTTGACTAGCCTTCAAAAGGCTGTATAGATAATAAGCATTTTCAATTCATTACCATGGTGATACATAATTTCTGACGTGAAGTACAAATTGGTAAGTACATAAGCCAGCAAGCACTTTACAGAACATTTGTTTTTGGAAAAAGAAAAAAAAAAACTTTTTTTTTTGTCATTGAGGTGATTATTACAGCTAAAAATTGTGGCTATTATTAACTCATTGTATGTGGTTCTTTGTACTCTTTGAAAATTTAATATTAGGTTGTTTAGAATTTGTAGATGGAATAAACTCTGGTTTATAATTTTTATGGCACAAAGTATTACTAGGTAGATCCTACTCTTCAATAAAATTAAAAAAAATATATCCATCTTTGTAGCCCTGTCCTCTTGAAATATTGGAGGAACTGGTTAATGTGAATCATCAAGTCTACTTTAGCAAAACATAATCCGACTTTGCACAAAAGTAAAAAATTATATAAGCAAAAGATTAGTTGATATGCTAGTTCCTGTTCTTTTTCTTATTAAACAGAAATCTGACCTGATAGGTAATAATGAAAACTCCGTAATCTTGCACTGAAATTGACAGCATCCTCAGTTGCCTATTTGGGTTGTGATCTGACCTAGAGGATTTTGGAGAATTAATGCATTAGTGGTTAGTAGAGCTGAAAAAAAAAAAGGCTAGGGATAATTATGATGTGGTAATAAATTTCCTTAGAGATATACACAAAGGCTGAAAAATGGGTGTTCAAGTCTTCTTGTGACCAACATTAGAGTAGGCTGCAGAATGCAGCTGTGCCATGCAAATGCCGCAGGGTGTGATGGTGCATAGCAGAGTTGCACCAAGGGAGTAGGGAGGGCCTTCAGTGAGGAAAAAAATTGAGAAGACACAGGTAGTTTTGCTGGTAGAGTCAGAAGGAAACCTCTTTTAAGATGGACTATTAATTTAAGACGAGTTTTGGGAAGGAAGGGAAGCAATGCCCTCTTGACTACCATCACTGGCAAGGTGAGACGGTTGGTAGCACTGGGATAGGTATCACCTGTGGGATATCCAGGAGCTCTGAAGAAATTTTTAACCTTTTTTTTTTTTTTTAACTCAGAAAAGTAAGGAAAAAAGATGATGGTCACAGAGTCACAGCCAGAAAGTTCTTGCAAAAAGATGGGTCCATCTTGTTCCATGTTCTGTCCATGGCAGTGGCCATGATAAGCAGGTGGTTTGGGCATTGTATGAGCTGACAATGTGTGTGTGATAATATTTTCCCAGCCTCCAGCTCTTCAAGCCAGATAGATAATTTATTTGGTTAAAAAGAAATAATATTTGATTTTATTTTACCTCTTTTTAATGACATACTCAGTACATCTTCCTGTTAAGATTTCCAAGAATGGTGCAGAGAAGATATTTAATTTTTATTCAGTTCTCTGATGGTACTTTTTGCTTTATATATCCATTTTTCCCATCCCTGCCTCTTCCTTATTGATTAATTTTCTTCTGAAGTAGGGACACATAATCATACTTACCTTAGCCAGATTTTATTTACATTTTTTTGATCTTTAGGCCTTCTTTAAAAAATGGTATGACTTGTTTCCAATTAGTGAGGAAAGATCAATTTAATACTTTAGTCTTCAGATTTGAGAGGAATTTCTCTTTTATTTCTCTTTTATCTTTTTCTTTTTCTCTCTATCTCTTCTTTCTCTCTCTCTCTGTTTTTTATTTTCTTTTGTTGTTGTTGTTGTCTCTTCTCTGTTATATCTGTGTGAGGTGGCAGGTATGGTGTGGGATCCGTAGGAAATTTGAGCTTGTCAGAAGTGGCAGCTGGAGGCATCGAAGAAGGTGCTAGATTCTCTCTCCCTCTTTCTACACATGCATACACATATACATACACATATACACACACATATACGTATATTTATACATAGGTAGCTGAATATCATCCCTTTTTTTTTTTATTTTTAGTTCTTAATAACTAAGATTTGAAAGTACAATCTTAGTTGTGTGTGGTGTTTGGAGTGTTCTACATCAAAAACTAGATTTCAGGAAATCCTCCCTTGTGTTTTGACAATTTCTCCCAAAACATCTATTAGTAGGGCTGGTGTTATACTAAAAAATTATGTGGTTGTCAAGAAGACTGAAAGTAGAATAGAGATAGGTAAGTCCTTTTGGTTTTCCAAATAATTAGGGATTTAAGTAGTGAAACCGAAAAAATGTGAATTTGGTCTCCCCTTTGCTTTTGCAACTATGTGTTGTCAAACCTCTCATTTTGAGAGAAAAAAAAAATTAAGTGTTTATTTTTAAAGGAAATTAAGGAAAAATGAAGTTTTTGTAAAGAGGAAATTTTTTGATTCTAGATTTTTTTTTTAATTTTATATTGCAAATGAGTTATATTTTTTAGGAATCGGTGAGTTTACACATAAAATCCGGTTTGTTCCAAATAACTAAGTGTGTAATTTAATTTGTGTAAATTTCTCTATTAAGGGAGGTTCACCAAACCTCCTTTTGACCCGCTGAGCATTAAAACTAGTGATTAGAAGTCCTCAATGTCCTTTATTGCCTGCATAAAATAATTTATTAATAAATAGAAATCAAAGGAAATAAGGTGGGATAACAAAGAAGGTCATCTTATCCATTCCCCTGATTCAAGAAAGGAGAAGCTATTCCTGACATATTTTTCTGACATGTTGTGAAAATTCAAAATTTTTCTATAGCTTTGCTGGACTCTACTTCAGCACACCTAATATTTATGAAAATTCCTGCTCCAAATGTTTTTTAGAAGTCTAAGAACTTTAGTATTGATAGAGCAAATATATAAAACAGCTTCTTCTTAGCAACAATCTTTTCTACATTAAAGGCATATTTATGAATCCTTTCTAGACTAAACAAAACTATTTTTCCTCATTTTCAAGACTTTTCATCATTCTGTTTTCTCTCTTCTGGACTCCTAGTCATCAATCCACACCTTTCTTGAAGTTTTCAACCCAAAACTCAGTTTGCAAATAAAGTTTTTCTGCTTGAAAACAGCAAAAACCTGTTGGCCAGTACTCTTTTTTTATGAGCATTCTTTAGGCACTGGTCCTATAAAATAGCACAACAATTGTTATATAAAAGCCTAAAGGAAGCTTCTAAGAAGGTGTTTTTTTTTTTTAACTTGCTGATAATTTTAGGAAAGAAAAAAGGAAACAGGCACTTCTGATTATGTCTTCCAAGAGTTTCTCTTGTACTTGAAAGTTAAAGTATGGTTCTTATTCAAAAGCTGGAGAAATCATAAATTTTTATACAATATTTTATAGCAGAGGTGTGAATGAATTGCTGAAATTCTGCAAAAGCAATATTGTAGAAATACTAGCAAAAACAATTTTACCGTCTCAGAGGATAATGGCCATGATAAAGCTCTTTAATCAAGTCCAGCGGCATGGAAGTCATGTCAAAAATCAGATGAACCAAAATCATCAGCTTTTCCTTGTATTATTCCTTTCCTTTTAGTAATAATCTTAAACCAGTTTGTGCTTCTAGACTACCTTGATTTCATTTCTTCTGTCTGTATGCAACAGAGGACTTCTACCTGAAAGTGATATTGGGGCAATTTAGTGGATTTACTCTCAAATAAATGGGACTGAAACATTGACACACCTATATTTTGTTTCCCTCTCCTTCCTCTAAAAGAAAAAAAAAAAGATTTTCCAAAGATTTTCCATAGCAAAATCACCAAATTTCTGGCTTTTGGTGCTTTTGGTCATGTACATGATATATTCTCCAGAGGTATCAAAAAGTTTCTTTTTTTTAATACTCCTGTGCTACTACTTAAAAACTAAACAACCAACAACCGGCTTTCATCAAATTCCCATAAATGAGAGTTTATTTTCTGATAAACAGAGATCTCCTGATTTTCTTTTTAAAAATCTATTGTTTGTTTACCTACAGTTTTCTTACCTCACGTAGATTCTTTGGTGTCAAACAATGAATTTTTTAGTCTGTTGTCACCTTTCCCTCACGGAGACCAATAACATGTCACCTTTCAAATTTCTTACTGTTCTCATTAAAATTGTCAAAAACTTTGAGTTATTGGGATTTGTTCAGGAATTAATACTGCATCCATTGTCAGTAATATCACAGGTAGATGTTTGAATGGTTTAAGTTGTCTCCTAAAAACAACCAGTTATGTGTTTAGTGTTCATACACACAGAAAACTTATCTATCAGATGTTACCTGAAACAAAGACAGTTGTGTGATTTGTGTGACTTAGAAAATTAACATTAATGCAGCAAAATTTGCAGGCAAATGCATTTTCGGTGGGTTTCAAAATAAAAAAAAAAAGAAAAAGAAAGANGTTTGTGTGACTTAGTATAGAAAATTAACACTAATGCAGGAAAATTTGCAGGCAAATCTATTTTCAGTGGGTTTCAAAATGAAAAAAAATGAAAAAAGAAAGAAAAAAAACCACAATCAGACAGTTTTTCCACAACTGCAACTTTGTTAGCTATAGTTTACCCTTTAGGCATTATTTTCCTGCTATTGTTTTGTGGTGCAGAGATACGACCTTGCACGTGTTCCAGACTTACGTGATTGATTTAAAAAGAAAAAAATAAGTACAACTCATCCAGTAGAATTTATAGCCCTCTGGCATTTAATTATGTGGTTTTGCAAACTATGTTCAGCGAGCTTTGTACTTATTTATTTATTTCCACAGCTTTTCCATAAGAATACTCCATCTCTATTGGCCACATTGAATATGTGTCAATAGAGGTATTTTTCATGCTGCATGATCGCCCAGATGCCCTGATCTGCTTTTGGCAGCTATAAAATAGAAAGCGGTAACGTTATTACAATAGGGGAGGAAGAGCTCCAAGCACAGAAGTGCGAGCGGAGCTACCCGCTGCCTGCTTGCACGAGTTGTTAATCATGGATCATGACCTTCTCGGAGGCTGTGGAATGGTCCAGATGAAAACGATAACCAATTTTGTGGAGCACGCATGACCGAAGCCCACTTTGGCAATGCACTATTAATAGCCTCAGATAGCGTAAATTACAGCAAAATTATTCTGCGTGTAGCTGTAACAGGACAGTTACTTAGAGAACAGAATAGTGCAGTATACAGTAAACCAAAAACGTGCTTCATAGGGCTGTGAAAAACAGAAATCTAAGCCAAACCTTTTATTATTTTTTTAATATTATAGTAAAAAAAATAAAAGGGAGAGAAAATAGTTATCAGGAGACTGGCATTAAAAATGAACCATCTAGTGGTAAATAACTCTGCCTTGATAAACCACAGAGGAAGCGTACCTAGTGTAAGAGCAACAGCTCGTGAGGTTTTGCGTTCACACTGCCAAAAAAGATGTTCTTTGGATGGGCAGAAAGGAAAAACCCGAGAGCCGAGCCATCTGAAGTGGCCATCGCTTCTCACCATTTTTAAATGGAGACAAACTTTGGAAGAGCGTCTGCTGAAGAAGCACAAAACTAGCTTGAATTGTTTCCAGGTAATGTGTCTGTTGAGAAAATGTTGGTTGCTGTTAGTAATTTGATTAAACATAATCAGCAGGTGAATGTGATGGTGCCTAAGAGATATTAGATACGTTATGTCATATATCATTCCTAATTTGCACTAACGGTTTGGAGACTTGTGAATATTTTGGAGTAGTGGTGCACGGCCAAGTATAGATTGTTAATTTAAAAGACTAAGTCTGTTCTCGCTGATGCTTTCCAAAGTGTCAGCAAATCTCATTTATTAGCCTCTACCAAAAATAATGGAGTCATCTTTGCAACATCTCAGAGGAGAGATATGAAGAAAAACACCATTCATTTTGGATATAAATGTGGCTACATGATTTTTTGCAGTGCATATAACAAATGTTGTGCAGCATTACGTTTCAGAGATTACAAGTGAAGTCATGTTTCACTGTGTTGTGTGATAACTCTTCCGTATTTGATTAAAAGCAATTGAAAATGAAATAATTTCTTGGAGTGATAAAGACCATATATAAAGAATTTTGGCAACCACAGTTATAGTTACGAGAGTGTGTGGCTTTCACCAAGTTTTGGTTTCACAGTTTGGAGTTCCACACTGAACTTCATGAAAGAAATTTATATTTGGAAAACATCAAAAATTAAATGAAAAAAGCAGTAGCTCCATATGACATAGTGAGAGTTTGGTTCACTTTGAAGTCTTCTGCTGGCTTCAGTCCGTAAAAGTACTTCTCTAGCAGACTTGAGAACTAATTTCATTTACCTCAGTAATAATCTCTAAGTACAACATTGTTATATTTATTATAAGAAGTGTTAACTTGAATATAAAAGCCAGTATATAATGCTATGTATATTTATTTTCTGGATGTTTGTGCAGCGAACTTATTTTCTGCTATGATGTTACGTCTCTGATTTAACAAGTATAACCCATTTCTATGCTCTTTCTCATAGGTGAGGAGTTATAATTTGTGGATATAATGGCATCATGTTCTAAGTTAACCTTCAAGCAGAAATCCTTTTAAATTTCAGAAGACGAAACTTAACCATGCAAAAGAGTATAAAGCATTTTCAATGAGGAAGGGATTGAATTATAGTTTTGTTTGCAGTGCTTGAGTGATAAGAGTGAGCGGGTCATAGCAGTCATTCACAATTCCAGTCTTTTCAGAAGCTTCCCTTTAAATTAAATACAGTACAGGCTCTCATAGAGGATTATTTTAAAGGATTCTTGTCCTATTTGAATTTGAAATAATCACATACAGAATGAACCGATTTGTACTCACTTGACAATGTTAGGCAGCAAAATCATGAAAAAAATAGATCCTTGCAAATGAAACTATTTTTTTCTTTCACTTCTTTTTCTCTATCAAAAAGCAAAATCAACAAATTATACTTACGAGATATTTTAAAATTATTTTGTCTCTTTTTCGTGAAGCTAAACAGATTCTGTTTATATATCCTATTACACACTGTTGGTAACACCATGTAAATTTTTTTCATCTTTTCGTTATCAGTGAGTGCTATCACAGGCAAAAAATGCTGAAGAAAGCAACTTTACTGTGTAAAATTCAAATAGATCTAAAATAGCATAATGCTTAACATAGAAACAGATATATATATATTGGCATGCAAATAGCTTTTCTAATCAATATAAAAAAGACAATGTTTAGGGTGCTATTGTGAATTTTCATATTGTGATACACATGAAATATTTTGCAGAATGTCTGTAGACGATAAATTGGAAGTTTAGGCAATAAAGACAGAGTCTGGACAATGATGAATTGCAAAAAGATCTTAAGAGATGGAGGGATAAAATTTCTGATGAAATATAGTATGAATAATTTTAAAACAGTTCATACTGTGCTGGAGGTGGGGTTCATAGTGGGCTCCAGGTAGACCATTGCCACTTAGGAGAAAGATCTGAAGAGTCATGACTCTTCCTTGAAGCTCACCACTTGCTGGTGCAAATTTGGTAGTACATCATGTGGCCGGGGGTGGCGTATACCTGAAAGGTTCCTACTATAAGAGGGCTGTGCCCACCAAAATGCCTTTGGATGATGCCTCTGGTATCTGATGGAGGGAGAGACCAGTGTGGAGAAAGCACAGGAGCGGTATATTCCTGCCGAAAAGAAGTCAAGCAAGAGGGGCAGGAGATCCGCATGGATGGGCAAAGAGCTATTGGGTAAACTTAATGAGAAAAAGAGCACACATGTAATGTGGAAGAAGGACCAGACCACATGGGAAGAATATAGGAACATTGTCAGAGAATGCAGGGATGCAACAAGGAAGGCCAAGGCCCATTTGGAATCAGAGTTACCGAGGGATGTCAGGGACAACAGGAAAGGCTTCTATAAGTACATCAGCAGCAAGAGGAAGACTAGGGAAAATGTCAGTCCACTGCTGAATGGGGAGAGTGCCTTGGTGGAAGAGGATGCAAAGAAGGCAGAATTACTAAATGCCACCTTTGCTTCTGTCTTTACTGCTAGTGCTAGTCCCCATGAACTGCAGAGCCTGGAGACAAGAGAGCTAACCAGGACAGAGGAGGACTTTACACTGATCAAGGAGGATTGGGTTACAGATTATTTAGACAAACTGGACACCCATAAATCTATGGGCCTAGATGGGATGCACCCAAGAGTGCTGAGGGAACTGGCTGGGGTCATTTCTGAGCCGCTCTCCATCATCTCCGAGAGGTCATGGAGAGTGGGGGAGGTGCTAGAGGACCGGAAGAAACCAACATCACTCCCATCTTCAAAAAGGGCAAGAGGGAGAGCCAGGAAACTACAGGCTGGTCAGCCTCACTTCCATCCCTGGAAACGTGATGGAGCAGCTCATCCTAGAGGCCATCTCTAGGCATGTCAAGGAACAGAAGGTGATCAGGAGTAGTCAGCATGGATTCACCAAGGGAAAGTTGTTTTTGACGAACCTGATAGTCTTCTATGATGGGATGACGAGCTGGATGGATGATGGGAGAGCCGTGGATGTTGTCTACCTTGACTTCAGCAAGGCTTTTGACACTGTCTCCCATGACATCCTCATAGGAAAGCTCAGGAAGTGTGGACTGGATGAGTGGACAGTGAGGTGAATTGAGAACTGGCTAGATGGCAGAATTCAAAGGGTGCTGATAAATGGGACCGAGTCTGGTTGGAGGCCTGTGGCCAATGGTGTCCCGCAGGGGTCAGTACTGGTCCCGGTGCTCTTCAGTGTGTTCATCAATGACTTGGACGAGGGCACAGAGTGCACCCTCAGCCGGTTTGCAGAAGACACCAAACTGGGAGGAGTGGCCGACACTCCCGAGGGTTGCGCTGCCATTCAGAGGGAGCTGCACAAAATGGAGAGTTGGGCAGAGAGGA
>VWPW01008105.1:0-23680 GCA_013389825.1 Crypturellus undulatus
AGGTCCAATGTTGGGGACATCCCTTAGGAACAGAGGGACCTTCCCAGAGGGACATCACATGGAGGTGACAACAGCGTCCCCATGGGCAACACGTGTGGCAAGTGGAAGACCTCTCCCATGGAGATGTCTTATTGGGTTTTGTCCAACATCTGCTCAACATCTGGTCGTGATTTCACGTGGTGGCCCCAGGCCGTCCTTACCGTCAGGATTCGTCCCCGCGTTGCCCCCCTGCTGCTGCAGGACCCCGGCGGCGATGGAGTTGGGCCAGAACCGCTGCGTGGGCCGGTGCTGAGATTTGATTTTCTTGGCTTTCGGCGCCGGGTCCGGGTTGCTGGCGTCGAGCATGGGCTGCAGGATGCGTCTCCGCGCGTTGATAAACCTTCCCGGGCAAGAGAGGGCAGGGAATTAGCCACAACAGCCAAAAACCACTCAACTAAGTCCAAATCGCTATAAAAAACGTCATAAATCCAAACATAAAACCCTTTGGAACGGCCCCCAAAGTGTTATTTTTCCCCCTGCTTCATGGTTTTGTGGTTTGTTCTATCATCGCCTGAGTTTTTCCAGCTATTAATCACAGCTGGAAAATCCTGGCCGCTACCTCCCGGCTTGACCAGGAGAGGGCACCAAGTCATCGCAAATGAAAATCGGCACTTAAATATCCCGAGTTGTGTCTCGTATCCCGCAACGGCTAAATAAATAGTAAGAATTGCCCCGTAATTTGAGTTTAAGCGATTTTAAGGCCACATTTTTAGTGCAACGGGGCTAAGAGGCTGCTCCGGCATCTGCGGTGCAACGTCCTAAAATAGGATATTTGGAAGCGTCTCTTCTCGGAAGAGACTTATGGGAAGACGGTGACTTGGGGTGTATTGGCAGGTAGGGGAGATGTCTTGGTTGTTCCAAATTGGGCAAAGAAGGAGCCCGGTCGCACGGCGCAGAAGCCACTCACCAGTTGTTGACTTGCAAGAGCGTCAGGTTGGTTTGGGCCGCGATTTGCCGCTTCTCATCCTCCGTGGGGTACGGATGCTGTGGGGAGAGACAGCAGGAATGTTAACCCTCCAATGGGGAAAAACAGCAGCTCCGGGAATGGAAATATGTGGGTTATTTTGTTTTCCATTCCCCCTGACTCCAATTTTTCCCATTCGTGAGACGCGACGCTTGGTCGGTGGCCAAGCATCCCACCGGTTCCCTGGCACCCTCGGCGTTGGGCTTGAAGTAATGGAAAGTTTTTCCATTCGTCTTGGTTTTCCCAGCGTTTTCTAATTCCATTTGGACAAAAAGCCCCCTGTGCTGGACTAAAATCCTCCTTTTTGAACCCCAAATTTGACCTGATCCCACGTGTTGTCTCCTAGAGCCCCAGACTGATGTTGCTCATCCTTCCAGGGGGGTTTAGCCCCTCTCACATGATTTCCAAGCAAATGTTCAGCCCAAGGAAGCATTTCGGGCAGGATCATGAAGGAATTTACGCTGTAGATATCCTAGTTGGAAGCCCAAGCAGGTCCTGGCATGAGGCCCATCCCAAGGCCACATTTCTGCTGGTTGGAAAAAGAGTTTTTGGCTCATTTTCCAACCCATCTCACAGGATGGGGAACAACTTCTGCTCTTCCAAGTCCTCTTCCGTGGACAAAACTGCAAATGGGACCTCCAAAACATCAGCACAGATGAATCCATCACAAGTCGGCCATCCATCTCCTTGGTCCTAGGTTTGGTCAAGTCAAAATTTTCCATGTAAAATGCCAGGACATCTTCAGGGCAACCTCCAAGTCATGGTTGCCCCCATGTTGACCCTTCAGGCTGTTATTTTTCATTTTGAAGATGGAATTTTTGGTCTTCTGGCAGGGGTGAGACCCTACAAACCGGTGTGTGACCACGTCCAGGCCATGCAATTCCTTCCATCACATCCTCCTCCTTGAAGGACCTTCTGGAAGGACCTTTCCTTCCATGGGTGACACAGACAACTCCAAAAACCAAACCAATTCACCTGGTTTTGGCTGTTAAAAACACTCCAAGGGCCAAAGCTTTCCCTCAGCTCAAACCCAGCTGAGGTTTCTCTTAAAAAAACCCAGCTGGTTCCTCTGAGGTTCCCGGCACGCTGCCAAACCCACCGATGCCGCAATGGTCTTACCACAACCACCCCGGTGCAAGTTGTAGGGTTTTGAGCTATTTTTACCCAAATTATTCAGGAAAATCTTGGGATTTTTGAGGTTTTTGCCCCGTTCCCTGCTATATATCAGCCTTTTGGGCTAGCAGGACCCTCAAATCCGCGGTCCTCACCATGAGATGCTGGAAGAGCCACGAGCGCATGATGTTGGTGGCGTGTTTGGGCAGGACCCCCCGCTTGTTCTTGGACTTCTTGTCCTCTCCGTCGAGAAGCGAGGTGAGGTCCAGGTTGACCTGCTGGCGAGAGGGACACCTGAGTCACGGGAATGGGGGAAAAGCAGCAATTTGGCTAGTTTATTTCCCCCAAAATCTGCATTCAAGCTCTTCTCTTTCCCTGTTTTCCCACTTTGGATTTGATTTGGGGGCAATTCGTGCACTGTTTTTTGGCAACGGGAGCATCAGGGCCAGACCAAAGCATGGGATCAGGTTGGACATGCAATGACGGAGGAAAACCCTTTCTTCCCCCGCCAAAAAAACGGGAAAAAGGGAAAAAAATACCCCCAAAGACTGCAATGACTTTCCAAACCACTTGCAGATCCATCAACCCTTAGCAAATCTGTGCTTTTCACTCCAGGGTTTCCTATGCCATGAAATGCCCATGCTTCAATGTGCCCATTTGGGAATTTTGACTCATCCATCCCTGGAATTTTGCTAAATGTCCCTCAGCCATGGCCTGGGTGTATTTATTTATTGCTCTTTATCATTGGAGTTTTTGGGTATTGCCCCTTTGCCAATTTGCTACTGCCTAAAGTGATCCATCACTCTGTTTCCACCCAATCCATATGCAAAAATCCGTGGGCAAAAAAAGTGGGGAATGACCCCAAAGCGAGCTTTGCAGAGGGAGTTAATTAGTCTTCCTTNTTTCCTATGGCATGAAATGCCCATGCTTCAATGTGCATTTTTGTGCAATGTGCAAATTTAGGAATTTTGACTCATCCATCCCTGGAATTTTGCTGGATGTCCCTCAGCCATGGCCTGGGTGTATTTATTTATTGCTCTTTATCATTGGAGTTTTTGGGCATTGCCCCTTTGCCAATTTCCTGCTGACTAACGTGATCCATCACTCTATTTCCACCCAATCCATATGCGAAAATCCGTGGGCAAAAAAAGTGGGGAATGACCCCAAAGCGAGCTTTGCAGAGGGAGTTAATTAGTCTTCCTTGCTAATTAAAAATCTGCACCCACCTGAGGATTTAACGGATTGATAAATCGGTTATCAGGGCGATTCCCGCAGCCCCGGCGCAGGAATTTGTGCGCTTTTAATTAATTTTTGCCCTAAATTGGGGAGTACCTGAGCGAATTCTTGCTTGTTTTAGGAGCCGCCGCTATCTCCACAGGCTCCAAAACATTGGGAAGGGCAGTGGGAATCTTACCTGGGCGTTGGGGATCTGCAGGGCGCCGGGGGCAATGGCTTGGGCGAGGACCTGGCCCTGCGACGTCACCATCGTCACAGGCTGGTACAGGGCTCCGCCTGCGGGAAAAGGGGACGATGGAAGGGGGATACGGACACGGAAAGGGTCCCTTTTCCACGGATTTTGCCCCAAAATACCTGGCACGGAGGGCGAGTTCCCGGCGCTCATGGCCAGGTTGCCCGGCGGGAGCGCGGCCGCCGGCACCACGATGCCCGGAGGAGGGTTGGAAGCGGCTGGCAACGGCGCGGGTGAGTTCTGCAGCATCTCCTGCAAAATAAAAATAAATATTTATATATTTATGCATTGCAAAGGGTTTGTGGTCCCCAATTCTTCCCTTTTGTCCGCTCACTCTTTCCCTTAGGGCAAAAATCCGTAAGGATTTGTCGCCCGTAAGCAGGAAAGGGAGGGCGCCGTGATGGGAGGAGATGGGTGAGGATGGACCGAGGCATCCCAGATGTGCTGGATTTTTCCTTTTTTTTTTTTTTTTTTTTCCCAGCAATATTTATGTAATTATCATTTCAGAAGCAGGCCCAGATAGCGATATCTATAATTTGCCCAGCTGCGATGGAGATAAAACCGTTGCAAGTAATAAAATCACATAAAATGAGGATTTCTCCCTTCCTTCCCTCTTTTTCTTCCCGCTTTTTCCCAAACGCCAACCCAAGGAGCTTCCCCGCTCTCCCGTTCACCTTTTTATTCGGTCTGAAATTCCCTTGCGTGTGTTTCTTGAAGAAAAACATGTTTCTTGGGTGAAGAAATGAGGATTTTTTTTTCCCCGTGCTATTTCCAAGGGGAAAAAATCAAAGGGATCGGGAAAAAAGAAGCTATCGCTCCTCTTTTTCCTTGGCAATAAAACAAAAGACAGGGATTTTTGAGTGCACAAAGACATTAATTTCACAGTGAAGGTTGCTGGCATAAGAAAGGATGGCATTTAGGGGAGGAAGAGCGTTTTTGAGATGGCTTTTCCCATTGCTAAGCAAAAAAATGACCCTTTTTGGTATTTTGGGTGCTTATATTTTTTAATATATATCCATTTTCTTAGCTCTGTGGTTTCTTGGGGGCATCCTCAGCTTAAGGAAATGAAAACCCTGGAGTTTTCACATAGCCTCCAAGCTGCTGCATGATGGACAGAGTGAAAATACTTAGATTTTACCTAAAACCGTGGTTTTAGCTTCTCAGAAAGCTTCAAAATGCAGCTGGGAGCAACCAGAGCTTCAGGTTGGCCTCCAGCGCTCCTCTCCCACCTTATTTTTTTCCACAATTCTGCCCAAAAGATGAATTCCCCTGGGAAAGATTCACCCGGAATACTGTGTTTGGAAGGAAGTTTTAGGGGATGATCCCAACGCTGCAAGGAGAAGCTCCCATCTCCAAGTGGGTCACCAGGACTTCTCAAGGAAATCCGACCACGCAGAGTGACATCTTGGTGACAGAGCAAAAAGCTGCCCCAAAACACTGGTTCGACCCCCCAAAATATATTAGGAATTAGAAGAAAAGGAGATGGGAGAAATTTATGGCATCTCCATGTCTTCAGGACATCGAGTGGCCCAACATTTTTGGAAATAATAAAGCAACCCAATGGAGATTCTTCCACACTGACTTTTTGCAAACTTTTGCCACCAATTTGGTGGAAATTGGGTCATCCAGTAGCCCAACATTTTTGGAGATCCCAAGGAAACCCAATGGAGACTTTTTGCAAGCTTTTGCCACCAATTTGGTTGACATTGGCTCATCGAATAGCCCAACATTTTTGGAAATCCCAAAGAAACCCAACGGAGATTCTTCCACAGTGACTTTTTGCAAGCTTTTGCCACCAATTTGGTTGACATTGGCTCATTGAGTGGCCCAATATTTCCCAAACACGCTCCTTGATGCCCACAAACTTTGCAAAACCCTAAAGCAACGTCAATCTCAAAGGATAATCAATCTGACACAATGTAACTACCCTCGAAAAGAAGCTATTTGCTCAGAGACCTCCTTGATGGCCATTAATCACATTTCCAGCCTTTAGGCGTTTTTTAATTCCTAAATTAGCGGCCGCTTAGCCCTTTCGCTTCCCTTCAGCGGGAGATTAATAGGGCGAGAATTAGCCAAGTCATCCCCTTTGCCATTGGTAAATCCCAATCCCGCGATGGCAGCTCTGGAAGCTCCCCAGCCTTTAAGATGTATTTTTAAGATATATTTTTAAGACGCATTTTTAAGATGTATTTTTAAGATGTATTTTTAAGATGTAAAGAGCATTTCCATGCATTTTCCCTAAGCTTTTTGCCATGCAAGCTCAAGGATACGCAATGGGTTGACGTATTTGGGTGCTAACCATGATTTAACAGCCCAAAATTAAGGAGTTTGCCCTTATTTTCACCATTGAAATGGAACTTCTAGTGCCCATTTTTGCCGAAACCTTCCCATTTCCAGCGCGCAAATCCCAAATCTCCCGATTTCCTCCCCTTTCCCACATCGCTCCGGTTTCTCCACGTTCCCTCCCCAGCACCGGAGCAATCGGAAGCTCCCCGGGGCCACTGTTTTTTCCGAGGGCTCGTGCTCATTTTCTGATACGATCCTCCTCTTTGTGAGCCGCTAAATCCTCATTACTTTTCCCGACCGCTGCATTCTAATTAGATCAACACTTTAAGGAAAGGAAAGAGGAGGGGGGAAAGAAGAAAAAAAAGAAGGGGGGGGAAAAAGAAAGAAAATTCACAATAGCCACAGGACGGCTTTCCATCTCATTAACTCCTCGCTTATTATTTTCGGGAAAATTACTGATAAAACCGGGCATCTCCATTTGCCGGGACGCGGAGCTCCGTGGGCTCCTATCTAACATCTCTCTCATCGCCCGAGCGGTTGCCAAGGCGACCCGCAATAATAGAAACTAATAAATTACAAACGAGATGCTCGTCGGGCAATTATTGCTCCCTTTCATGCCGGCGTCGCGCTAATTTGGAGCATAAGGGACTGCCTCGCTATAGAGCTCAAGCGGTTGCTCGACACCATGAGAATCGAGGGGTTTTTTTTTAGATCAACGATTAAGTTTGCTCTTTCTGGAAAGCCAAATAAGAAATCAAACTTTTCTTCTGTTTTTATTTTGTGTTTTTTTAGGGGTTCTTTTCCTCCTCGTGGCTGGAAGCGTCGCCTCGGGGATGTTGCACTCGGCAGCACTCCCCAGTGGCCAAAAATAACTCTTTTTTGGCCTAAAAATGCCTAGAAAAGACAAGAAGGAAACACCAGGAGGAAACATCAGGCGCTATATGGGGATATTCTGCCTGTTTTGGGGCAAGAAATACGCAAAAAATCACAGCTGATCTGGACTTTTGGCAGCCCATCCTTGCAAAACCCCTTGGGAAAGTCAAGGGAGGGATTTGGGGGATTCCCCCCTGCAAATGTCGCCATTTGCTTGGCCGTTTCTGCTATTTTTCAGCATTTTTTCCAGTCATCAAGATCCCTGGGGTATTTTGCTGCTTTTCTTAACCCTTTTTGTGGTGTTTTTCACTTAGCTGCAATTGGAGGCGCCACCAGTTGGGCTCTGCAAGCAACACCCCATGCGCCAAATTTGCCACAAATTAATCATGCAAATTGGCGCTTAATTAACCCTATATCCCCCCTTATTAGGGTATTCACCCAAATTCAGTCATTAGGCTAAAAAAAAAATCCCCAAATATCCCAAAAACCAGCCCCAAAAGCCAACGCAATCCGATTTCCCCATGGCGCTTGCCATTCCCAATGGGCTCCCGCAGCGCTACGCGGATTTATGGTATTTTTTCCTGATTTTTACCTGGGGATGGAGGTTGAGGGAGGCCTGGCTGGGCGAGTAGGGCCCGCCGAGGTCGTTCCTGAGGAGGTTGTCGCTGTGCATCTTGGTTTTGAGGCAGGTGATGTAGCGGTTGCAGAAGTCCTTGCACAACTCGTTGACCTTCTCCAGCTCCAGGAGGTGGATGCGCAGCACCTGGATGGCCTTGACCATCTAAAGAAGAACCCAAGAAGGTCTTAATTATCTCTTAATTAACACCCCGCAAAAAGCCCTATTGGTTTTTTAGCTTACCAGGCCAAAACTAAACAAAAATCCACCAAAATCCACCTCCACGGCGCAAAAATCTTATTTCTTTTGCCCTCCTTGGACAGAATCACCCTACAGACACATCTGGTGAAAAACTCATATCTAAATTTCTGGGAAATGCTTCCAAAATATCAGCACCTGGATGGAAAAATAATTTTTTTTATCCTCAACAGGCCACTTTTTGGAAATAACGGGATTACGGGGCCGCCTTAAGCTGTTGCAAAGCCCGGGCCTCGTTAAAACGTACCCCATAAATGTTCCAAAATTTACACAAAACCCATTGCCGAGTTTTACAGCGGCTGTTGGAAATCTTGCATAATATATAAAAATCCCTGGCTATTCACTCCGGGGCTATAAAGCGGGTTTTTATGTAACAAAAAGTCTTTGCATTTCAAAGGCAGCCTTTCGACTTGCAAATTTTAGTGGCCCCCTTTACAAACTGGTAGTCGCGAGGGCTGCGGAGTTGCAAATGCAGAAAAAACACCCCTTTTTTCCCCGTTTTTTGCTCGTTTTGCTCCTTTTTGTCGCCCCCGGCCCTGCGAGTGACTCTTCAAGGGCAAGAGGAGCCGTGTCCAAAATAAATCTCGCAATTATCTCAGCTCATTTGCTTAGGGTCTCATTTTATGGCCCTGCTCCGCCGCGCCGTATATCTGTCCGGATAAAGAGTTACAGTCGGCCGGAGGACGTGCGCAGGGTTGTAAAAAATACAGATGCTGAATTAATTGACTGTGCGGCTGATTGAGTTGATAATGGGGAGATCTGACCTTTTTCTAATTTCTAATTACGTGCACATCGGCGGCGGGGATGACATGACTCTTATTCCAATGATCGCCGCCGCCGCCGGCACTTTGGGCGCCGCGAGGCCCTTCCTGGGGTGCCAATGGTGTTTGGGAAAATATATATATTAAAAAGAACCCGTAAAACGCTAATTTTGGGGCTCAAACAGGTGGAAATATTGAGCCAGTGGCATCCCGGGTTGAATTTTCCACTTTTGAGGTCACTCTCCCTTCACGGATGGGTTGAACCTCAGCAGGAGCTGCTCCCAAATAGGGGATTTCAGGCCCAGGAAACACAAATCCGTGTTTTTTCCGAGGAGAATCCATCACAAAAGGGTCAAAACAAACTGCTATAGATGGGAAATATCTTCTTCTTCCCAGATGTTTCGATTTCTGGGCAGCTCCAGCACCCCTACACCGTTGGACCAGCTTCTTATTTAACACCACAGGGTTTTGTTTGGTTTTATCCTGTTTTTGCTCAATGGCTGATGTGTTTTCAGTCCCCAAACCTACCCATTTCCCAAAACACACATTGTTTTTCCATATTTTAGGTTCTCAGCTTGGCTGGGCAGGGTTTTTCCTGCTCTCCACAGCTCGGGCCTCCCTCCAAGCTCTTTACTGTAACGTCATACAAAATTCAGGCCAATTTTAGGTATAAAGGTAATAAATATCCCAGGCTCTCGCTGCGAGCATCTTCCGAACAGCCCCCATAAATAATTTCTCTTCCTTATTGATCCATTCGATGCCCAGAGCATCAAGTTGGCCTTTGGGAGGGCTTGTGATGCCTTCGCGTTTTCCTAGAGTGTCTTCTGGTTTTGTCTATTGGCCGTTGAGAAGTGATTTTGGTCTTTTACAAATGAATTTCAACATCTCCTTGGTTTGCAAGCTGGTCATTAAGACATGGAAGAGTTTCAAGACCTCCTGAAACTTCAAATGTACCCCCAGAGCACCCAGAGTTGAACTGAGGTGCCAGAGGATAGACCCAGCTTGGCCAAGATGATCCATTGAGAGGAAAGGTCTTATTTTACCCTGTTCCTTGAGACAAGGACACGTGTTCTGCAGTCCTGCAGGTGAGCTGAGCTGATGACCGACCCAACCAACTCAACCCAACCCAATTCCAACACCCAACCCAACGCAACCAACTCAACCCAACCCAATTCCAACACCCAACGCAACCAACCAGCCCAACAAACCCAACAAACCCGACCCAACCAACCACCTCAACGCAACCAACCTAACCAACAGACCCAACCACACCATGATTTACACTGCACTGAAGAACTCCTTCGAGTTTGGGGGTGTAAATACCCCAAAATGCTTCAACCTCGTTGTTTTTGTGAAGAAAACTACTCTGCAAATGGGCTCAGGTCCATTTCTGCTGGGTTTTTGTATGCAGATGCTGGAGAAGGTGCAGTGAAGTCCACTGAGAACAGCTCCAAGACTATAAATCTGGGGTATTTAGAGGTTTTTAACCACTTGGAGGAAATATGTAGACATCAAAGATGTTGTTCAAGGAGCATCCTGCTCCATAATTCTTTCTCCATCCATTTATACCCCAGCAAACACATCCCAAAACTACATGGCAACGGCCAACCCGTGCTCACCAAGTTGTCCAGCTCGGGGTCATCGCTGAAGAAGGGTTTGTGCTCCTGCTCCTGCTGGTGGACGAAGTTCTCGATGTCGACGTCGAAGCTGGCCGAGGTGATGCACTCGGAGCCCTGCGTCGCCTGCTCGCACTTCTCGAAGAGCAGCGTCAGCAGCGGGAAGAGCGGGTGCCTGCCCAGGGGACACGGGGACCCGCGTCAGTGACACGGGACAACCCTCTCCGCACGCGCCATTTCCCTAAAAACAGCCAATTTCCACGGATTTGGAGCCAGAAAATGCAAAATGCTGCTTCCTCGCTCAGTTCCCAGCAGGAACGACCGCTGCGTCCCGCTTGCAGCAGCAGTGGGATTTGGAAGAGTGTTTTCTTTCCTACAGGTGATTATCCTAAAATAACAGTCTATAACACTATGAAATAGTCTAAAAAATAACACAATTAAACATGGAACCTTCTTTTTTCCCCAAAAATGTCTTTTTTTCCCCCCGGTGAAGCCCAAAAGTGAGTTGCCCATGAAGTCCTATTTGAGGTTGCGTTGGCAAAACGAGNATGGAACCTCCTTTTTTCCCCCAAAATCTCTTTTTTCCCCCAAAAATCTCTTTTTTTTCCCCCGGTGAAGCCCAAAAGTGAGTTGCCCATGAAGTCCTATTTGAGGTTGCGTTGGCAAAACGAGGAGCAAAAGAGGAAGAAATTACCCCCCCGGTCATGTAAAAATGAGCATTTAAATCACATAATTTTGCCTGCCCAGTGCTTCAGCATTGCCATTTTATGGCAAATTCATTTTTTCTGGGCATTTTGGGCTTTCCTTGTTGCTTGTCGGATACTTCGGACCTTCCGGATGAACCAGGGCCAAGTTGGAGGCTGCCGAAGGGGTTAAACCTTTGGCTAAATCTTCATTTGCAGCCGCTAATATTGCGGCATCTCCCAGCCTAATCTCGCCTGATCCCAGTTTAATGCAAGATTTCGACGAGCCCAGAGCAGAAAACACAGGGAGAGGGAGGAAAAAAAAGGGGGGAAAATATAAAAAAAATAATTTAATTTAGACAGCGGCTTAGCTGAGGGATATGAAAGGCAAATTCCAGGCAGCGTTAGGAAATATTGCAGCACGGAACCGGTTTGGGAAGATGCGATGGGGAGGTTGAGGGTGCTGGGATGCCACGGAAGAGATTTGGGGCTTGTTTTTGGGGAAAAAAGAGGAAAATGAGGTGGATGCACGGAGAGGTTAAGGGAAAGCAGCAAGGACCCGGAGGCGGAGCGGTGAAAGCCGCAGAATTATTATTATTATTCTTAATTTTTGCAAAAAGCGTTTCCCAAATTGCTGGAAAATGGGATTTTTCCTGGAAAAGGAGGCCAGGGCAACAGGTGGCTTTGCAAAGCCGGGGGTTTTGCGTTCCCTTTCCCCCTCTGGCACGGGAATAAATCTCTCCGGAGCGGATCCGGGGAGACTTCGCTCCTCGCCGGCGCCGAGCAAATAAAAGGGCTGGAGCGGCCTGACATTTTGCTGCAGGAGAGAGGTCGTTGGCAGCCGCTAATAAAAAGGATTTGACACGGGCTAATAAAGAGGAATGAATTCCTCTAATGGGCTAATTTTGCACATTCAGCAGCGCTCGGCTTGCGAGGGCAGCGGCGGCGGGGGAGAACGCGCTGCCCGGCCCCGATTTGAGCGGTTTTAAAGGAAAAAATAAATGCAAAGGGATGAGGATTTGGCATTCTTGCAAATTTGGGGTGTCCTGAAGTTGGGAAATTGGTGGGTAAAGGCAGCCCCGGGTTAAAAGCACCCTGAGTTTAGCCTCCATGAGCAGTGCAAGGAGCGCAGGGTGCTCCTTGCAATTTGCAACAAATGCAACTTGCAGCACAGTTTGCAAGCCAAGAAATATAAAAGATTGGGGAAAATAAAGCATTATTTGGAGAAAAAAATAAATACAGTTTGCAAAAAAAAAGCAGTTAGCTAAAATGTGGTAGTTGCAATTAATGCAATTTTAAAAATACAGAAAAGGGTATCTTTAAAAAAAAAAATGCAATTTGCAAAACAATCCACTAGGTTGCAACCTGGCACAGGGCAAAAAATGGCTTTTTTTTTTCTTGTTTTTTTGCTGTGTCTCCAGGGAATTGTTTCCATCCGTTTGGGGAACAGCAAAATCAGTCCTGGCCACTGCTGCAACCTGAGAGCAATCGCTTTTGGGGGCAATTTTGGGGCTTTTGGGGGCAATTTTGGGGCTTTTGGGGGTTATTCGGGGTGGAAAGGGATTGATTTCCCCCCATGCAACCCCAGCAGAGGGTCCCTCTGCAAACAGGGCCCCAAGGATGATGCATCCCCGGGGCTTCCAGCATCTTTATTTTGCACTTATGCTACTTACGAGCGAGAGGCAATGCAGAATGAGCAAAAAGAGAAGAAATTTGGTGTTTTTTTGCAAGGGAAAAGGTGTTGTCACCTGTAGACGGCCCTTTTGTCAGCTTCCAGCTGCGATTGGGGATCGGGGGCCGCGCCGGGCACCGGGGCACTGCCGCCCGCCGGGGCGGCCACGTGCACGGGCTGCGCCTTGGCCGCCGGCTGCGCCGTCGCCGTCATCTGCAAAGGGAAATTACAGGGAATTTAACGGGATAAACGGGATAAAAAGAGCAGCAAAACCAGGGGGCTTGGAAGGACATCATTTTGCATTTTGCAAAATTTTGCATTTTGCATCATTTTACATTTGGCAAAATTTTGCATTTCGCATTTTGCATCATTTTGCATTATTTTGCGTTTTGCATTTGGCATTATTTTGAATTTTGCATCATTTTGCATTTTGCAAAATTTTGCGCAATTTTGCA
This sequence comes from Crypturellus undulatus, assembly GCA_013389825.1. Classification (NCBI taxonomy): domain Eukaryota; kingdom Metazoa; phylum Chordata; class Aves; order Tinamiformes; family Tinamidae; genus Crypturellus; species Crypturellus undulatus. The sequence goes on from VWPW01008105.1 coordinate 12,805, forward strand.
TTTTGCAAAATTTAGGGGAAATCCGCAGTCGCCCAGTGGCGTGGAGTAAAAACTTTGCTCGCCCCCAAGCACGCTGCAAAGGGTAACATTAATCATCTTTAATATTTCTTATATTCAGAAATATTTTTAATATCTAATTTTCAATATTTCTCCAGCTGCTTTTTTTTAATATCTTTTGTTCATTTCTTTTTTGAGGTATTTCTCCCCAGAGGGTTTCAAAGCAGAAAAGATGATTTTTTGGGTGCAGAAGAGCTGATTTCTGCACGGTGACATCTTGCCCCTAGGACATGCAAGAGCAGCGTGCTCAAAATTTCAGGTTCTTAGCCCCCAATTTTTTTTTTTTTTTTTTTTTNTTTTTTTTTTTTTTTTTTTTTTTTTTTTTGTGATGTCCTGCAGATGCATTTGGAAACCTGCACCAAAAACAGGCAGGAACGTGCCCAAAATCTAACCAAAATCAGGGCTCCAGCAAAAGCTGTTTATCCAGAAAAGGGATTTTCTTGCAAAATGTTGGCATGATTCAATGAGACCAAGCATTTCTCTTGGTGCATTTTTCCATGGAAAAGGCATTTTATTGCAAAATACCAGCACCGTAGGGGGAAGACAGGATCTGCTGGGCATTTCCCTGGTGCATTTTTAGCTTGGCAAGGCAATTTATTGCAAAATATTGGTACCGTATGGGCAGAGCGGATCTTGCGGGCATTTCCCTCGGTGCATTTTTAGCCTGGAAAGGCAATTTATTGCAAATATCGGCTTCAAGCAGGGAGCCGAAGCATATCCCTCAGTGCATTTTTAGCTTGGAAAAGGTTTTTATTCCAAAATTTCGGTGTTGTAGGCGCAGACTGAGTCCAAGGGGCATTTCCCGTGGTGCATTTTTACCCGGGAAGGGCGTTTTGGTGCAAACCAGCAGAGTTGCAGCGGGAGGTTTGGTTGGATGCGGGATGCAGCGCATGGAATAAAGGGGATGCGGGGGTGGTTTGGGGGTCCCAGGGGTGCCAGGGGACACTCACCGGTGGGGTGTCCTGGTAAGGGGGCGGAGGGACGCTCTGGGTGGCCATCATGGTCAGAGCCGGCGCCGGGGAGACATGGTGCATCCTGGGCGGGCGTCACATCGAGAAGCTGAGGGCAAAGGAGAGCAGCAGCGTTAGATGGTTCTGTTGCCATTTTTGTGGTTGTTTTTCCCTCTTTTTAATGGAATTCCAGCTTGGGAACCCGGGTGGATTTCTAAAATTCAACCCTGTACAGGGGAGCCCAACCATGAGCATGATAAGAGGCGCAGAGATCTACCGAGAGGGTCCAACTCATGGAGAAGGTGGTCAAAAATGAACACGAGAAGTTGGATGGATCCATCCCAAAGTCTCCCAGTGGGATCGATCCATCCTAAAGTCATCCAGTTGGATGGATCGATTCCAAATCCTCCCTGAATTAGCCCTGGAGAGCTACATGGACAACACAAGTCAAAAATTGAACCCCCTCATGAACCTGCTCCACCAAAGGGTTGGATTTGGGGCCAAAAGCGAAATATTGGGAGTCGCAAATCCCAAGAAATTGGGAGCAATGAAGCCAAACAACCCTTGAGAAAGGCTCTTTGGTTTCAGGAAATGGCAGCACTTTACATTTTTGGCAGCAAAATGTCCTCAATTTCCTTCGGAAATGGAAAGATTTCAGCTACCGCTGCAATATCGCCGTTAGGTTGGAAATGGATTTCCCAAAGAAAATACTCTCTGACCCGTCTGCTCATCCAAATAGCTGTAAAACGGTATTAGAAGCATTGCCGGACACAAAAATCACTGGAAAAACTGGAATTTTGGAACTTGGAACTCAGAAACTTGGAAAACAAATGCTTGGGAATCCCAGGAAACCTCTTGTAGCTCCATCACCAGCTTCCTGAAGGCCATTTGTAAGGGAAGATGCAATGTGGGGAATTACAGGAGGGAATTTTTGATGCTTTCCCAAATTGCAGAATTATTTGGTTTCCCCTCTTGCAGATGGAAACCTTGAGGCCCGTCCCTACGAGATGCTTCTGTATATTCTACATTGGAAAATATTTTGCAGCTATTAGAAGATATTTTGGCATATTTTTTCCCCCCTTTTTTTAAGCCTAATAAAGGCAGATGGAGCGGCGTTTCCAATGATGGCAGTGAGTTATGCCCGGAGTTTTTTACGGCACCGTCTTCGCCCGCGTTTGTGTATGCGGAATTTTATGATATATGCATTCATTACGGGAATATATATAAGTGAAAATGAAGAAATATCGCTGACGGAAAGGAACGGGCCCCTCCGGAGGACCATATATCTCCCTCGGAAATGCAAGGCGAAGACAGATTCACCCTCTGCGGGGGACAATGTCTCTCTGCTGACCATAAAGTGAAGCCGGAGCGACGGTGTCGCGCTCGAACATCTAATTTTTATGTGCTCAAATGAGGTTGCATGTGGTTCACCCTCACGTTTTTTTCTTCTGATGGAGAAAACGCCATAGAGGTTATCGGTTTTCATTAATAAACCCGCTTTTGGGTGATGCCATCAGGGGAATTGAGCCTTTTTTAATGCTTTTTGGCAAGGGAAAGGGCCACTTGTGCCTTGCTTGAGCCCTCGTGGGGCTCAAAGGAGGGGTAAAAAGTCTTCAAATTTGGTTGATCTTGCAAATGGGACAAATTTACCCATGGAAAAGGGAGGCAGGAGCCCACGGGGACCTCATTGAGCTCTTCTGCAGTTGAGCGTCAACCCAACTGGAAGAGCGTTGAGCTCCCATCTCGCCCCTTGCGGCTTTGAGGTTGGATTGAGGGGCAACCAAAAGAGCTGGAATGAGGCAAGAGGGATCCCCATGCTGTTCGCAAAGCAAATTTTAACTTTTCCTCTGCAAATCAGCCAAAAAAACACCTCGATAGAGCCTTGGAAGGCATCAAGGAGCCGCGTTTGGTGCGAGACATCAGGCACTTTGTGCCGGCTGCTTTGCTTCCCCATCATCCCGTTTCCAGGTGCTTCTTCCCGGCGCTCCGAGCGGAACAATGCGTTTAGCAAAAGCACTCGGCTCGCCCAGAAAAAAAGGGGATTGCAAATCCCAAGGAAGGGTTTATTTGCCCCCAAGGATCCCCATATTCTGTGGGAACCGAGGCACGCCTAATGCCGCAAGCAATTCACGGTAGCGCCGGGTGTCATTCCATGGGAAAACTCGGCTATTTTGGAGACTTTTCTCCAAAAAATGCCCCTGTCTGGTGCTTTCTAGCCTCTTCCCCAGCTCTTTGGGGTCTTCTGGTGGCATTTTAGCCTCCGCCAACCTTCACAATCCCATTTGTTTTAATGCAAACTCATCCTTGCACTTAGTGGAAGCTTCAACAAGGAGAAAACCACAATTTTGGGGCAAGTTGGGCAAAGATAGCTCTACCACAAGCCGAAATTCCTGCCTAAACACATGATGAAGTTGCCCAAAGTGGGGAAGAATCCTATTTTTTGGGGATGTTGCCCATTTTATGGTGGTCCTCGCACTTGCAATCCCTTGGGCTACCACGTGCACTTGCATGGAGCCGCTCATCAGAGGACATCGGGACCAGGAATTCCATGGGACCAGCCAATATTTGGGGATTTTTGGCAATCCAGAGCAGAGGAATTTCCTCTCCGCATCCCACAGGAGGGTTTCCATGATGGAAACATCCTCCATGTTCAACATGGGAGCCGATAAACTCAACAGCAACCCACAACCCGAGCACGGCACTGTCCCCAGTGTTGGATTATTGAGTATTTCCCCCAAAAATAGGGACAAAAATGCAGCCCACGCTCCCAATCCAGCTCCACAAAGAGGAGTGAATGCAGCAGAGGGGGAGCTTATCTGACGAGAGCAACAATTAACGCGAAATAATTCCCTCCTCGCCCAAGATCCCCATCGCCGCCGATGACTAAAATGCTCTGGGGACGTCTCCGCACCATAAACGGGAGGATAAAAACCCGCAAGAGCCACGGAGAGCTTCAGCAGGGAAGGTTAATGTACCTTGAACGGCGGCATTAAGCAACCTTGTGCTTCAAGTGGAGAGCTCAGATACCTACGTGCATTTTTAAGTGTTATTTTTATAGAGCATTAAAGCACCTTCCAAAACAACCCGGCGAAGGAACAACATCAAAGAGGCTCCTTCAAAGCAATGGAAAAATGCGGGTTTTTTTTGCAATACAGCTCCTGGCCCAGCAAAAGTTCCCAAAAGAACGAGCGGGATTTTCTTTTTTGGAGGGCAAATTGGAAAGCTTTTGAAGTGCAACATAGCGCAGGATGAGGAAAAAGGGGCAAATTTCTTCTCGCCGGCCACGAATTGTTGGAGTTTTTTGATTTCCTTGAGTCTCGGCGAGGAGAGTTAAGGGATTAATTTTCCACCGGTTCTTTCCTCGGAGCAATTAATGGTGAATAATTTATAATCAGAAGCTTATCTGATGCTTCTCAAATTTTTCCTTCGCGCACTTCATATCTGATTGCATCCTGCTAATTCCCGAGGAATGCGCACGCATTTCCCAAATGTAAGCTTGCACCTTGTTGGAAAACCGTAAAATTCACCCCAAAAACCATTTCCATGGGGATTTTTTTGCATGCATTCTCTAGGAATTTGCCTTATTTCCCTGGCCATGCCCAGAATGAAGCTCAATTAGGGATATGGGTCATTGGAATCACTCACTTAAGGATCATTTTCTTTATTCAGACGGATATCCCCCAAACAGATGGAAATGCCACCTAGTTTGGGGACAGAAATCCAAGTTTGCTCTTAATTTTCTTGATAAAGCCTTTTTTTCACGTAAATCTGCCTCTTTCCTTGCCATATTGCCCTAATGGATTGGCAAGCGGCTGTTTTTCCTTAAGGAGAGGGAAGGGAATCTCTTTGGAGCCGGCTGTTTCCCGCTTTCCCATATGGCGGATAAATCAGAGCTCTCTACTAGCACCAATTCCATCCACATTGGAGTTCGTCCCCGTTCTTATCCCCGTCCTATCCCTCTTATAGGAACTGTGGGGCTTTCCCCTTGGAAAAAGCAAAATTCCTGCCAAAAAACAGCTTTGGAGAGCGGAAGGTGTGTTGAGATCTTCCTTTCTCCAAATGTTGGATCATAAAATACAGGAGATGGAGCTAAAAGACTCATCCAAACTCAACCCAAAGAAGGAATTAGGGAGAAAAAGGGTCAAGGAAGAGTTTAGGATTTGGGATGAGGGAATCAGGGTGGGAAGGAGGTTCCCACATGGTGACACATGAGGGAGCATCAACATCAAGGCCCTACAAAGGCACTCGGAGACGCAAATTCCAGGTCTTCCCAACTTGCACCTGGATTTTTAACCGCACAGAGAAGATGAGGTGTCCTGTAACCCCCCAGATAGCAAAATAATGTGTTTTTTTCTCCAATTAAAACCTCGGATCTGCGGGATGAGCCAAGGCGCTTTTATTAGGAGCGGAATGAAATTGGGAATAACGCAGGTTTCAGCCTCCCGGCTCCTTAATCCTCTTTGCAAGTCGGTGGCCGGGGAAGGTCACCGCTAAAAACAGGGGCTGGAAAGGGCAGGGAATAATCCCGTTATTTGATGGCATTTATTAAAAAGGCTTCGCGACGGAGGCTATTGAAAACGGAGCCGCGAAAGGGCTCGGCTCGCGCTCCGCGGATCCAAGGAAACACATTTCATGGCATCAATGACTACAGGACAAGAAGATAGTGCTAGAATTAAGCCCATCCCGCTCATAAAACTTCCATAAATTCAACAGGAAGCAGGGAATAACCTTACTTTTTCGGGGGTGCTCAGGGAGCCGACTGTCCTGCAAACCCCTTCCCGCTGCTCGGCCCCCAAATCGGCTCGAATCGGTCACAGCTGGAAGGGAAAAAAGAGGAAATATGGATTAATATTACAAATAATTGAATAAATATCGATTAATATTAATAATAATTAAATAAATAATAATATTAAACTTGCCATGCAACAGTCAGTGATGCTGGTGCAGGCTGCCCTATAGGAATGTGGCTCTTAAGGTACTATTTTTTGGCAAGGTAGGGAGGAAAAGATCCTAAAAAGGGAGGATTTTAGGGAAAAAGGGCAAGGAAGGAGGAAACAGGAGGTCCAAGTTGGGCTGAGCGAGGTGCAAATATCTCCAAGGAAGGGCAAAAGCAAATGGGATTTTGCGAGGGCAAAAAGGAGGCTGGAGAAAGCGGCAGACTCCATAGATGGGATTTTGGGGAAGTTCTCCAGGGATTCTTGCGGAAATGCTGCTTAAAGCTAATAAATAAAGGCCCAAGCAAGGTGGATTTACACGCGGCAAACCTGTTCCTCGGGCAGATCCCGAAGGGAATCGCGGGGATCCAGGCGGCGCGGATCCCGTTCCAAGAGGCGCCTCTTGCTCTCCGGGGATGTGAGGTCGGGATTCCGGGAACGGCGTCTCCCCCGGGATCAACAGTGCAACCTGTGGAGGGGAAAGCAGAGGGGATTTGAGACTTGGACCTCGATGGGATGCACTGGGAAGCGCTGGGATGCGCTGGGAAAGCGTCTTTTGAGACGACACTCCAAAGCCAGGGGATCCCTCAGAGTTAACACCCAAATCCCTTTTTTCTCCCCATTTTTTCCCATTTTTTGCTGGCTCCCACAGCCCAAATGCATCCAAGGAGCAAAGCACCCGCCCTGGGATCACCCCCTCCCGAGGCCAACACTCCAGGTTGTCCCCAAGGCGCCTTTCCAGCCTCCCAATAAATCCTCCTTTCTCTCCTTGCAATTCTCAGCATGTCCCAGTTTTCAAATTTCCCAGTAATTTTCCAACGATTTTCAATCCAAATTTTTGTAATTGCAATTTTCCGACGATTTTCCATCCAAAAGCACCAAGATCACCACCATTTTCACCGCAGCTTAAAGACACCGGAGCCACCATATAGGTATTGTAGGCAACGCTATACACCCTATATATTCATTTTGATGTGCCTCATCCCTAGAAATCACCTCAGATCGCTTATATATGTCTGATATATCTACCTTGATGGACAGCACCTCCTCAGATCGCTGATTTTGGCCTGATATATGCACCACGATGCAAGATATGTCAGATATCTGCCTTGATACTCACCGCCTCGCGAGAGCTCCTATGTCTCATCTATCTCCCTTGATATATATCACCTCTCCAGAGCACTTCAGGGCTCCAATATCAGCCTATCATAGAACATATAGACATATACATCACCTCAGGAGGTCCCCAGCATACGGCCACATCCCGAAAAAGAGCAAAAAATCCACCAGCGGGAGCCTTGGTTGGGTCCAGGTTGAGTTGGGAGTCAAGGGAATGGCTTGAATTCCTCCCCCAACACATTGCAATAAAAAAGTATTTTCTTGTCCTCCTAGATTGGGAGATCTTGAAGTTGAAGCCCAAAATATACGGCAAATCCTACGGGATCGCCCTGGAAGTGCCATTCCCGGACCCCCCAACAGCCCCAAATCTGTTGGTCAAAGGAAGGACATCGGAACGCTTCATCCAGGCAACACAAAACGCTCAGATGCGGCTCCAAACCCAAGAGGAGACCTCAATATCCTAAGGATATTAATGCCGGGAATAAAACCGGAGCGGCCCCACGCTGCTCGGCCCCGGNTTGCAATAAGAAAGTGTTTTCTTGTCCTCGTATATTGGGGGATCTTGACGTCGAATATACGGCAAATCCTAAGGGATCGCCCTGGAAGTGCCATTCCCGGACCCCCCAACAGCCCCAAATCTGTTGGTCAAAGGAAGGACATCGGAACGCTTCATCCAGGCAACACAAAACGCTCGGATGCGGCTCCAAACCCAAGAGGAGACCTCAATATCCTAAGGATATTAATGCCGGGAATAAAACCGGAGCGGCCCCACGCTGCTCGGCCCCGGGCGAGCCCGTGCCCGCGAGGTCCGTGCCGGCGGGATTAATAACACATCCATTTTAATGCGGGACGGGGGGTTTCTCTCCCCCTTAGCCCTTTTTCCTTCTTTTTTTTTCTGCTTCACAAACAGCCGAGCGAATGTTTGAGCATCTCCACGGGGGGTTAATGAGGACTCTGATTAGTTATTCAGATTCGCCCGGCTCCATCCAGGCTGCGGGAAGAGCGGGAAAGAGGGTTGCAGCAAAGCTCAGGCAAAGCCGGGGGGCTCCGGGGAGCCGAATCCCTGTTTTTTTGCAGGGAAAAGTGCGTTTTTCCCTATCGTTTGGAGCAAGGAGGAAGTCTGGGGCACTAAAATATATGGGATTTATAGGGCAGGGATGTGCTGCATTGGGGGGATCCATGAAGCCGAGTCCATCCCTCGGGTCATCGGCCGATTTGAAGGGGATAGGGTGGAGCCATCAGGCAAGAAGGGTCTTGCCAAAGATATAGAGCCTCCAAAATGATAATTAATGGGAAAAGCAGGAAAAATGAGGTCCGTGGGGATGTCCTGGGGTGGGTTGGGTGGAGAGTCAATGGTCATCCATGGGGATGACCAAGGGTTTGCCATGGGATTGAGGGAATGTCCTTGGTTGGGTCCAAGTTGAGTTGGGAGTCAAGGGCCATCGGAGCCAATGGCTTCCGGAAGACCCCACGGATGGATCCATGGAGAAGAGAGATCGGAGATGGAGCCCTCACAAGGAAATGTGTCAAAATAGTCGGATTTGGGACCATTCCCAACAGAGCAGGGGACAAAACCAGTGTCCTCAGGACCAAGCATTGGTTTTGGGGCAAAAAGCCCCAAATTCAAGGCAGTTGGGTGGAAGCGACAGCCCACGGAGCTTCCCAACCGGCTTCCATGGATAAATCCATCCTACTGGAGCATCCCATGTCTTTACAAGGTGTCAGCAACCAGGTACATTATCGAATTATCCAAAGAATCCGGATCTCACCTCGATCCGGGCACCGCTGCCCACCCACATCCCCTCTGACAGCCCCAACATCGGCTCCAATTGCGGAATTTGCATCCAATTTAAATATATTTTTCTCTCTTTTTTTTTTTCCATCTGGAGCAAACGAATAATCCGAGGAGCTGCCCCGGCCTTAATTACATTTTGTTAAATTAAAACGCGAAATGGGAGGAATTGAAACGCGCCCGGCTCGGCGGCCGCCCGCTCCAGCCGCCGGAGCCCCGCCGGCTCCCGCTCCCATTTTCCCTCCCTTTTTTACCTCCCCAAACACAAAATCCTTTCCAAAGGATGAAACAAAAGCTGATCTTTCACATTCGCAGCGCTGTTTGCAGGGGAAAACGAGATAAAACGTAATAAATTCATGCACTTCTGAGTGTTTCTTGGCTCCGGCAGCTCCAATTTCCATCTCTTTATGCGGGAGTCCCGGGGAGCAGAAATCCTTGCTAATGCCAAACAATTCGGCACTTTATTTTCCCGTTGCACCGCGGCAAAGGGGGGGCTTCGAGGCGCCAGGAGTGAAACCAGATGCCGCATCCCTGGGGGATGAAAATCCCCGGCACGGGAAGGCCACGGAGGGATGGATTTGGGAGCATGGAGGTTGGATGCGCCGCAAATGCGGCGCAAAAAAAGGGCCTTTTGGACCTTTTTGTTGCTCTTTCTCCCTCCGGAAAAACACTTCCCATGGGGAAAAATGAACGGAAAAGCTGGAGCGAAAGGTCCAGCCTGGTAATAAATCCCGATTAGGCGCAAATTGGAGATAAAGTGGATGCTGCTGTTGCCCTTTGAGCTGCAAGACTCTGTTTATCGCACGATGGGTTGAGTCACATCATTATATTTAGGGATTTGCTTCCATCCAGGCATCGGGAATGCCAAAAAATAGGGAAGGAAGCGCTCGCCGAGACGCTGCAAGACGGGGAGGTGCAAAGAGCTTTCCCGACGCCGGGAATGGCTGCAGGGATGGGGAGACTCGGCCGCGCGGGCATCAATGCCGGGTCTGTGCGAATGGAGGCTCCCCCCTTCCCATGGAAAAAAAAAAACTGGGAACAGACAGGTCTTTCTTACCCGCCGCAGGGATCCCCTCGCGGGATTTGCGAGGCGGCAGCGTTACGGGGCCGGGGAGGGAGGCGGAAAATCCAAGGGGCCGCTTGGTTTCGTGGCTGGTGCGATCCCGTTTTCCTCCTTTTTTTCCCCCCTTTTTCGCTTTCTTCGGCTTTGTTTGGAATTAACGGTTCCGTTGCCAGAGGAGCAAACATCATGTTTTAGCAATGAGGTCCCCGGTGAGTGCGTTTAAAAATTAACTGGTGCCACGCAACGGCTTGGCAATGAATAATAATCCTGGTTTTCTTGCATCTACCGCCTTCTTCCAGGTTTTGCATGGTCCTCCTGGCCCTAAATATTGAGGGAACTGAGGAAATCCTGACCAGGAGCTCCTGGGAATGCTCCATCCATCGCCAGGTATCCCAAGGATGGAGGTCCCTTGTAGGGGGGATTCCTTGATCCCAAGGATGGAGGTCCTGGGAAGATGGGGATTCCTTGATCCCAAGGATGGGGATCCTGGGAGGATGGGGATTCCTTGATCCTAAGGATGGAGATCCTCTGAGGATCCTTGATCCCAAGGATGGAGATGCTGTGAGGATGGGGATTCCTCAATCCCAAGGATGGAGATGCACCCCCAACCCTGAGGATGGAGGATGAGGATTCCTCAGTCCCAAGGATGGAGATCCACTTCCAAACCCAAGGATGGAGATGGTCCAACCTCTGGGGATGGAGATCCCCTAAACCCAAGGATGGAGATCCTCTGAGGATGGGGATTCCTCAATCCCAAGGATGGAGACCCATCCCCAACCCCAGGGATGGAGATGGTCCAACCTCTGGGGATGGAGGATGGGGATTCCTCAATCCCAAGGACGGAGATAACCCGAACCCCGAGGATGGAGACGGACGTCCAACCTCTGGGGATGGAGATCCCCCNCAACCCCGAACCCCGAGGATGGAGACGGACGGTCCAACCTCTGGGGATGGAGATCCC
>VWPW01008117.1:0-16840 GCA_013389825.1 Crypturellus undulatus
AGAACTTGCCTGTAGAGCTTGCGTCCCCTATGGTATGCCCATAGGAGGAAATCATCATTATATCTGATAAAGAGTGAAGGAGTTTTGTGAGTTCTGTGAGCGTCTACAGGGAGCTCTTCTGTAGCTGACAACACTGGATAAAAGATATTTAAGTCTTTACTTTAAACCTTAACAAGGGGTGAACGGAGGCCAGTGGTAACTAGCATGTTAGAGACAAATGCCTGCCTCTAAATGGAAAAGATGGGTTTTCAGGATGAAGGATAGTAATTTAAAGAGCTGCAGAACACAGAAGAGAGAATATAGCTATTCTTTTATTCTCCACTTCAAAATATACCAGAGAAACTGCTAAACACCAGCGAATCAACTATTTAGATGCTCTGAAAACAAAACTACTGTGAAGAGTCTTCACTGTAGCTCAGGTAGTGTTTGCTAAGCTTTCTGAGATCCCACAGGTGTTGTAAAATTGAAGAATTATGTAATGGTGTCGATAGATTCTGATGCAAACACAGAGAAGTTGCTTTATAACTCGTGCTGACTAAATCTAAAGCATTATTGAAGTAATTGTGTAGAGAGTGGCAGACTAAGTTATGTTCACACAGAGCTGCATAGATACTGTCTATTTGATATTATTTAACATTAGTTGCTGTTCTAGATGATGGTCTTCATGAGTCCAGATATGAATTCCTTAATGTGCTGAGAAGCATAAAAAAAAAATGAATAAAAGTAGAGAGCTTTCAAAATGCACTTCCAGAAAGTGTGTGTGTGGCAGAGAGTACAATCTGAGTACAATTCATTTGGCCATCTCTTTCTGAAAGCGTGTGGGCAAGAAGTTGTAACTTGTCCAAAAAAGGAAAACTATCCTGTTTTAAACACATGGAGGATAGTTAATCTGATTTTGGCTAAGAGTATTTTATACCTAAGTTTACATTTAGCTATAATGGCAAGAAAAAGTATAAATTCCACAGGATGAAATGTATTAATCAGTGATCAGATGGACTGGGTTTCCAACTATTATAAGGATAGTATTTTTCTTCATTTCACTTTGACAGAGTATGTAAAAAATTGTATTCGCTTCTTTGTATGTATGTATTTATGTGTGCATTCCTTATTCTCTTCCCATTCACATATAATTTTACTGAATATATTGATGAAAAATATCGTCAGGAGCTCAGCTGCGTTCNAAACATTGTATTCACTTCTTTGTATGTATGTATTTATGTGTGCATTCCTTATTCTCTTCCCATTCATGTATAATTTTACTGAATATATTGATGAAAAATATCGTCAGGAGCTCAGCTGCGTTCCTTCACAGTCATTGTGCAATACTGACACTCCGTTATCATCTTTTTGGCACAGGTCTGCATGATAGATTTTTCACAGGAAGATCAACTCAAGATTTTTTAAATGCTTTGAGACAGAGAATTTAGGATTCAATTTGCTGAAATATTTTGCTGTGCAACAGCCTTAGTTGCATTGTCTTTTGTAATATGACTTTTCACATCAGAAAAATGTGCGAGGTTTTTATTGCATTTTTTTAATAAGTTCTCTTACGTGTTCTGTTAGTGGATGACAGTAGAGAAAGTCAGATGCTTACAGTTGCAGAACAAAAGGAGAGCTGTGTATAACTGAATCTGCTCCTGGAGCAAGGCAAATTATTGTGTCACTGTATCCTGTTTTTCTATAACACTGATAGCATTAATGATTTGCTTCTTTACCCTAGGTGCACCGTTGGAGAAATAACAGATGCAATGAAGAAGGTGTTTGGGGAGCATAAAGCTAGTGACCGAATGGTGAGCGGAGCTTATCGCCAGGAGTTTGGAGAGAGTGATGAAATTCTTTATGCCATCAATAGGTAAGAATAACTTCTTTGGAAGCTGAACACAGCATCATGTTAAATCCATTTGTCTTTTGCGATGCTCACTGCTTGCTAGAGAAGCGTTCCCCAAGACATCAGTACAAGTTAGCAGAAATCAATCCCAAAAATGCTTGCAGGACAAAACAAACCTTGCACATGCATTCTCGTGCCTGTAAGAAGAATGAAAAGAGTACAGTGCAATAAGAGGGCAGTCAAAACTTTTATTGGCTTATAAACAAAGTTCATCGGGTGGTTTATTGTTTTGAGTGTTTTGTTCAAACAGACCAGTCAGCCTAAAGATTAAGAATTTGAGAAACTTTGCCTGAAATCCTCATATACTGCATTGCTCCTTTCAAAGGCTATGTAATAATAATCTCTACAAAAATCTCCAGGGATTCATATTTTCAAAATGGGGTTTTGTTCAGTCCATAAGTTGTCCTTGCAGTTTCACTCTTAATGTTGCTAAAATTCTAAGGCTAAAATAAGAATATGGGAACACAAAGTAATAAAAAGAAAGGATTTTAAGAAATCACATATCAGATGCCTACTTCATTTATATCCTTAGCACGCCTTCTATTCTGCAGGCCGAGCTTCTTTACATCCTCAAGCAGAAGCTTTGTCAGTCTGATTTTCTGGTTTCCCAGCTCCCTTGACCTATTCCTTTCTAAACTGGCCGTCTCCCTCACCACCACTTTGTGAAGCCTTTTTGTGTCCTGACATCACCTCCTGAGGCTGTTCAAGCCTTAGTCATTAAATGCTTTATTTTGAGTCACTTGAGTATCTGGATTCATATGGTGACTACTCCTGCCATGTCAACAGATAGTTTCAAATCCATACAGTCTGTCATTAATAGAATGCATAAAATGGTACAATATTAAAAAAAAAAAAACACTTTTAGTAGTATTTGTGAGAGTAATCTTAGTGTCCTAGTAAAAGATAGAGACTGGCACTATATAGACAATAAGATATAAAATGAAAGGTTGATTTCTGAGGCTATGGTTATACAGTTGCTTTAATCAAACAGAAATCTGGACTGCCACTACCTAGAGAAAAAGGGAGGCACTGGAATTAGTGCATAGTGATCCTTGTGCCGAGTTGAATGATGATGTGTAAATGCACAGGTCTAGGACCCATCTCTCTATCCTGTGTGTCATATAAGTACTTTTGAAGTCATGGGTCCTTACTATTCTTAAAATCTGAGATTTATACTTTAGTTGTTTGGAATTCTTTGCAGTATTTTGATTGTTGCTGAGCATAAAAATGGTAGAGGGTTTTTCTTATAGATATTGTTCAGGGTAGTAAATATAAGAAATCCATGAGTAATCTTAACATATATGTTAAAAGTAGCATGTAGACTACATAGACCAACCATGACCTGGAAGTTCTTTGTTTTAAGGTACAGAAATTATGCTACAGTTGCAGACAGTGTTTTTTGTGTGTTTTTATTTGTGGAAATGCTTTTAATGGATCTCAGTGACTTAGTGCTGCAACATGTGTTTCCAATCAGAGTTAACAAGTTCATGGATCGCGAAGGGCGCAGGCCTCGTGTACTTGTTGCAAAGATGGGTCAAGATGGCCATGACAGAGGAGCTAAAGTTATTGCTACAGGATTTGCAGACATTGGCTTTGACGTGGACATAGGTCCCCTCTTCCAGGTATGACTGAATTAACAGTGTCCATTTCAGTGTATTCTGAATGTAGCAATTCTCCCTGTGGTGCGTGCTCAGCAACCAGGTTGAGCCTAAACCTGATCTGTATTTTAATTATTTTTTTCCTGTAGACGCCCCGAGAAGTGGCCCAGCAGGCAGTCGATGCAGATGTGCACTGTGTTGGTGTGAGCACCCTTGCAGCAGGTCATAAAACTCTCGTGCCTGAGCTTATCAAAGAACTCAATGCCTTGGGCCGCCCAGACATTCTTGTCATATGTGGAGGCGTCATCCCACCTCAGGTAAGGTCAATATCCGGTTCCATCAAGACCAGGAGAATGCTTTATTTCAGTCTCTGCCATTTTTAGCTATTTCCTATATGTCAGAATTGAGTTACACTGCTGAAGGGTGCTCTGTGTGTTCCCCTGGGTCAGTATAGATCTGCAGGATGATCACAGTGCTGTCAGCTCTCACTGATGTGTTTTCTTGTACACTGGTTTAACATAGTGGTTGCTGGTTGGAATATTAAGTTGTGTTGTGTAAAGACTAGCCTCAGGGGAGATATTCTTTATGCTCTGTTGTTTCTGATTACCAGTACTTTGTGTATTGCTGATAAAGACTAGTTGCTCTCACGGCCGCCAGTAACAGTTCCGAAGAGGCACAGCTGTGAACACGTGGCAGGTCCCAACACCTAGAAGTCTCATTCTCTGTCTGGTCCCTCCTCATGTTNTCAGCTCTCTCTGATGTGTTTTCTTGTACGCTCTGTCCTGGTTTAACATAGTGCTTGCTGGTTGGAATATTAAGTTGTGTTGTGTAAAGACTAGCCTCAGGGGAGATATTCTTTATGCTCTGTTGTTTCTGATTACCAGTACTTTGTGTATTGCTGATAAAGACTAGTTGCTCTCACGGCCGCCAGTAACAGTTCCGAAGAGGCACAGCTGTGAACACGTGGCAGGTCCCAACACCTAGAAGTCTCATTCTCTGTCTGGTCCCTCCTCATGTTCCCTCTCATTAGGATTAGAGTGGCCTCTCAGTTCTTCTCCTTAGCTATTTTTATAAAGTATTCCACAGTTTGTGAAATGGCCTTGAAGTCTCATTTGTGGCTTTGTCCTAAAATTTTCCTTAGCTCATCCACAAAGTGCCTGCTTGCCTCACCCTTAGGGTTTTCCTCTGTCTGAGAGATTCAAATTGATTTTGTATATAAATGCTCAGTTTTTCCCAGACTATTTCCATTTCCAGACAATCAGGTAAGCATTCAGGAAGGACTGACTTTAAAAATGAACAAGCACAACTATTATTTAGTGTTTTTCAGAGAACTAAACAGTGCTCTGTCCAATCTTTCTTCATGAGATGCTAACAGCCTGTGGTTGAAACTGGTGTAATATATCCTATGTATGTGAGACTACCTCTCACATGTATTGGTATGTATAGCTGCTTCTTTTTTGAAATTCAGAACAGTCATAAAACCAGAATAAGAGACCAGTGGCAGTTACTGGTCCAAGACATCAGTTAAAGCGGCGTTTTTGAAAGTTAGATGAAAGTTCGCTTGGTTAGTTCAGTGTCACATCCAATTGTTTATTGAATATTTTCAAGGATCTGCCATTAGTCTGATGCTAAACAGGTAAAACCTTTCCCAATGGTGCTTTTTTTAGTATTTCTTTTTTCCTAACTATTGTTCTTTTTGTTTCCCTCGATGCTGTCCTGCCTTCTCTGGGGGTTGATGGAAATGCTTTTGCAGGCCCAGGATATGGGATAGAGCACACACCTACTGCAAGAGTAAGAGCCAATTTTCTGTTGCAGTATTAACTATAGATCTTAAATTTCTTTTGAACAGGATTATGACTTCCTCTACGAAGCTGGCGTTAGCAGTGTGTTTGGTCCAGGAACTCGTATTCCGAAAGCAGCCGTCCAAGTGCTGGATGATATTGAGAAGTGCCTGGATAAGAGACAACAATCTTTGTAATGCTGAAATTTCACACAATGCAACCAGTCTTATAGTAATTGCTTATAATCATCAGCAAGAGTTGGCCAGCCACATACCTTTGGTTCCACTGCCCAGTGGCATGGTGTTATGTGCTTTCTAAGAAAGTTATAAATTTTATGGCTTGTTCTATTTGAAGATTATTTATGTATGTATCCGCATGAAAATTTTATCTCTAGAACTATGGAGGGAACTTAGTAAGTGGGTTTGTTTTTTTTCCTCTGCTAAATAAAATAACTGTTTCAACTGTTTGGTTATTCCATAAATGTCTTTTCCATATGAATTACTTTTTGAAATGTTAGAATCATATATTAGACAGATATTTTAGACATAGAAGTCTTCAGGCAAAATCACTAAAGTTTGGCAGAGATGTGATTGACTCCCACAACATTTGTTAATCTGACTCAACTCATTTAGAAAGGTTTAAGTAGATAAACTGTAGTGCTTCAAAGTTCATGTTTTGTTTGCTAGGATACAAATCCTGTATCTGGCAGTAATCCATACAGAAGCAGCTGTGCAGCTCTGGCCTTATCTACATTGCTGCTCTTCCCTGATGGTGTCATCTTCCTTAAATGGGATTAATTTCCTTCTATCGCACTTAATTCTGTATTATGTCCAGTATTGGTCTTGCTATTCCAATATATGTAGCACTTGGACTCTTCAGATCAGTGATTTTTCACCATTTTTATCTCTCTTCCAGAAGGAATTCAATTCATACATGTAAAAGGCAAAGAGTAGGGCAAAATCCTTTGTGGTATCCTTAGAAAGCAAACAAGGGTGTAAGGGTCTGCTGGCAGCCAGTCTCTGACGTTCTGGACTTATCCCCCTTCATTTCATTTTGCCTTATTGCTCATTGTGTCACCTCATAAAATACTAAAGCCTCTGTGTGATGGCGCTCACATAGCTGCCCTGAAAGAGTCTGTCGTGTATTTCTGAGAGGCCCAGCACCATCATCCTTTACATAAACTGAGATTTCTGCAGTTGGCTGGAATTGTCACATCCAGTCACTGGCATCTTGCCCCCCCCTTCAAGCATTGCAACTGATGAGATCTTTACTTAAAAGAAGCTTCCTTAGGAAAGCATACGTGCTCATGCTCTCNCTGAAAGAGCCTGTAGTGCATTTCTGAGAGGCTCAGCACCATCGTCCTTTACATAAACTGAGACTTCTGCAATTGTCTGGAATTGGCACATCCAGTCAATGGCATCTTGCCCTCCCTTCAGGGATTGCAACTGATGAGATCTTTACTTAAAAGAAGCTTCCTTAGGAAAGCATACGTGCTCATGCTCTCACATTGCTCAGAACTAAACAGGTTAATTTTCTGGCTGTATTCTTCTCTCTGTATTTCTAATTAAGGTTGATAGTATTGACACCCTAGCAAATCTTTGTCTTTAAAACTTCATGAGGTTTTAGCTTTGATTATTTATTAGCATCTGATTCAGGGCATATTGCTATGGCTGAAATCAGAAGACACAGAAAGCATCAACAGTAAAAATACTATGTTCTATCTTTGCACAAGCCCAGCCTCTCTTACCAGCTACCTGGAAAAGATGTAGTCAAAGTGTTATTGACCTCTAAACTTTATGACTTTAGTTTTATCTGTTTCTTCCTGTTTATGGCCTCCATACTCTTTGGTAATATATATTACTTGCCTTACGGATTATTTTTAAACTCTAAAATTCTAATGATCTTTAAAATCATCATTGTGTGCCCTTTGAGTTCAATAAAAAGTTCTCACCAACTTCAATTGGAATTGCTCCAGGCCTTTAATGTTCAAGGGGGGAACATTTAAAGTAGAAGATTAGGACCGACTGAAGTACATTGATTCTGTCTTGTCATATCAAAGTGGGAAAAGAAAATGGTGAATCAAGGGAAAAAATGTAGTTTTCTCACCAGGGCTTTCACATGCAATGTTTGAATTAGGTCTTTGAACACGAGGAATAAAAGTATTTTAGTGAGCGAACTCTTCTTTAAGCTAGCCATCACTTCACTGCCTAAGTAGTGATTCCTTATGTTACGGCAAACTAAAATCTATTGTGTTTTTCCATTTATTTGCTGCTGGAGAAGCATGGATGTAGTGCTACTGGTAAATTAATGTCAGGTTGTGATGACTCTTGCGTAACAGTTTTATGGTTATCAAATCTCAGGTGCTGTGCCCAATCTTCATTACTGCCTGCTTTAAGTCTGCTCTTGTTCATTGCAATGAGAATTGGCAAAAGCGAGTACATACTTGCAAATATACTGAAATATTTTCATTACATGTGATTGTTTTGATATATTACAGGATATGTGACATTCTCACTAAGAATGAAAAGCAGGTTACTATTTGGCAGACTACTAGTTTGTCATACTAGTTCCAAAGCAGTAGATCTTGCTGTCTGTGTAAGGCAATTTCTATTTTAAAAGCACGCAAAGATGCAGACAGGCCAAGAGGGCTGGAGAAGGACATCTGATTTAGAGATAGGAATTACCTTGCTGCGGTGCATTACCCTTCTTGAAAGAAGCTGTGAAAAAGCAGGAATTTTGAGTGCAGTACCAAGTCCCAGGCCAGTGACCTAATTGCAAAACAAACTTTCCTCTTGGCTTTCAGTTGAAGAGTAGCTTGCCATACATAGTAGTTTGATCTTGCAGAGAGCAGAACATTGTAAGGGGAGTGTAGTCCATTTTCCATTCTCACTTCTTCACACCTTCAGTGTTACTGCTTTTACACTTCTGTTTAGCTTGGGAAAGAACTCCAGACAAAGCTAAAATAATTTGCCCAAGATCACAAGTATTTCTGGCAAAGGAATGGGTGGAACCCAAGTTTCCATAGAGTTGGCCCCTTAACCACCCTTTAGCAAAGATCTCCTATCAAACAGTTGATCTTTGGTCTGATGTGGGTCTCGTTTCATTTTGCAAATGAGAAAACTGAGAAGTGGTCTAGACCTGTAAGGTGTTTCTGAGCCCACGTGGACAGAAGGCTGAGTAGAAGGCTTCTCAAAATGAGGCATTGAATTCCAGTTCACTTTAATGCAAGTCAGGGTGGTATTTATGTTAACTAACTTCATATCTCATCACCCATTTATCCTCAAGGGAAATATATGAGCACTTCCAGGACACATTTCAACCTGTCTATCAGATGAGGAATTGATCTGTAACTATGAATTACTAACCACTAATCCCTTCCTATGGACTGCAAAAGGAACTAAAGGTGACTAGCTCAGATATGGATCTGCATTGTAAATTTCTGCAGCTTGGTCAGGTAACTCCTACCTCTAAAGTGATCGGGTTAGGTGCTTTTGAAGTTTTTACCTTAAATGTTTATATGGTGAGATGATTGTCTGGTCATTGTGAACATTCAGGTGTGGATTCACCCCTAAATGCTTCGGTGTCTAGAATGTCACTTAGCTGACAACACAGTCCAGGGTTGGGTAGGAAATACTATGAATTCTGAATGAGAGTTTGACTATAAATCAACTTGATGAGACTTAACGAAAACTGACTAATCCCCTGATCTAGTTCTCTGGCCCAAGGGGAGCCTTCCTTTGTCTCTTTTTTTTTTCCCCTCTGTGTATTATAAAATCATCTAAAAGGCACAATCGGCCATTGGAAATTCAGATTTGATCCTCATTGAGTCTAAACAAGGAAAAAGAGATTGGAGTCATATTTCTTGCAATAAAAGACTTGATTTTTTTAAAAATTAAGTATATCGCTAATAAATCAAGCCATTAAAACATTGTCTTAAACATTAGCAAAATGCAGATCTTTCAGTTTTACACAAGTTTTATATGTATTACAGAGTGGCATGTTTTTCTGCATACACCCCCTTTAAAAGCATTTGTGAGAAGGTGTGTAGCTGTTCTGCTCTCGTTTTTCACTGGGGAATCTCGTATTACATTTTTAACATACCTGCCATTGTTCCTTTCACAAATCCGCAATTACCAGCTAAAAATATATATATATATTGCTGTTTATTTTAAACACCAAGCAACTGAGCAAGTCAAAGCAAAAACTCTGAGAGACAATTATTAAAAAACAGCTTAATTTTCATATGAGATTCTTTTTTTAACTCAAAACCAAAAATAATAATTGTCATTTACCATAACAGCTCCCTTCCCAGCATGTTACATTCCACAGAGTGCTTAACCCCATCTTAGTCCTGTTCCTGGCCTCAGATGTAGTTTATGGCAATAAAACTAATTATTAGAGTTTGAGAGTGAGATGTTTTTGAGGATTCTAAGTCTGTTCTTCATTATTTCAGATTCTTGTTAAAAATCTGTGTCAAATCTGCCTTTGATTGAACTCCTCCATCTTCACTGCACCTTTAGCAAAGATAGATGCGTTCAGCTGAGTGAGCAGTGACAGCAAGACCTGCTAGTTACCAAGCAGTATGTTGTGTACAGCATCTGTATTTTGAAAATAGAGCTGTCCTTGTGCCTTTTAGCATCACAAACAGTAAGTCAGAGAGATTTAAACTGTAGATCTAACCATTTCCACGTCAGAATCTCTTGTGAAAATGGGGTAGCAGTGTGATCCTGTGTTTATAAATATGTTTAAAACCGAATCAGCAGACTCTGTTCTCCATGGCAACTGTGTTAAGTGCTGCGGTCAGTGAGGAGATGGGTCTTCATCTCTCACTGAAGGGCTGAGAACTAAGACTACCTGCAGGGCCGGTTATTGTGCAGTGCAGCTTTCTGGCATGTTATACCCAACTGTGCCACACTAAACTCCTCACATCCAGCACGGAACAGTAGGTCTCTTCAAGACATTCTGATTCCAGCTACTTAACAAGCTTTCCTGGCAGTGAATATTCTTGTGACCCATACGGTTTTCTGCCCATATTGTTGAGCAAGCTACATTCTCAGTCTTACTCATTTGCTAGCACCTTGATTCAACTTACCATTTTCTCTGGCAGCTGTTATATTGACAGAGCCAAGAGTTTACAGGTAGATTACATCAGAAAGTGAAAAGCAGAAGAAAAGAATACAAAAATAATTCATTTTCTTTGGTACTTGTAGTTGTTTTCCTGAAAATAAGTGGCACTAAAGCTGATAATGGTTTTATTTAGGGCATAAATGTATCTATTTTTTTTATAAAGTGGAAATTCTTGGAAAAAAAATAACTGTTTTTGTTGTATAGCTTAAAAATAATCATCAGGTGTTATTTAAAAATATATACTTAATATATTTACTTAAAATATACTTAAATATGTACTGAAATTTGAGTATTTGACATAAGATATGTGGTGGCAACCCCATGTGCTGCATCCCTATTTATTCAGACTCACGAGAGAGTCTGGGTTTTGACCTGTGTTGTGGAACCTTGACTGCATTTCAGTGAGCTGGGGCTCCCTGGTTTTCCACCTTTGCAGCTGCAGAGAGACGGACATTGTCCCTCCCACTCCACATCATGGACACAGGATTTTCCGCAGAGTTGTCAGTGCTGGAGAAATGAACTTGCCAGCCACAGCAACACTGCAGTTGTTTGATTTTGTGACGGAAAGTCTTGCTGAAGATGTAGTAAATGAAAGGGTTATATGCTGTCGAAGATTTGGCAAAGAGACAGGGCAGCAGTGTGACGATGGGCTGCAGGGAATCGCTGGAGTTAAATATGGACCAGAAGCTGGCTGCTGCGTATGGTGTCCAGGAGCTCAGGAACCCGACAGAGATGAGCACAGCCATCTGAAAGGGAAACAGGAGACACCTTAAATCAGTGAAATACCTGAAACAAAGAGTGTATTTGCTATGTTGTGACATAAGCATAGATAACTCCAGAGAATGGTTATATTCTCTTATTCCCATCTAGCAAGTCTACACAGAAACATTCCTACAAGGAATTCCATCATTTTTATCTCCTTCCTTGGCTCTGGCTGTGATGGGAGACATCATTCTCCTAGAAAATACCTCTTACTAAATAGACTGGGGATATTTTTTGCTTGGGGCATTTCTGAATTTACAAAGGAAATGAGCAACTGAAGTGATTATTTAATATATCTATATATTTATTATTTATATATATATATAAAGTTGAAAAATGTGTGTGCAGCTTCTAAAGAATGTTTAGTAGTCTGCATGGTATCTAGGATATCTTACCTATTGTCATCAAGCTACTGATATATCAAGGTTACCAAGAGCCCTCTGCTACTCTGAGTGGCGCAGAGTCTGGATGAGCCTGGAGCCCGTCCCCGTGGGCTGTGCATGAGCAGAGCCAGTTCCCTGTGAGCCCCTGATTACTGCAGACTCTTCTGGGGTAACTCACCAAAGTCAGCTTCTTCTCCAGCTTAGCTGCATTAGGAATCCTGTCGATGTTCTGTATCTCCTGATACGCTTTATGAACCTTCCAGGCAATTCCCAAATAGCAGGCAACGATGGTCAGTGCGGGCAGGACTGTGCACAAGAGGAACATGCTCAGGATGAATGAAAAGCCATTGGAGGAGTTGTGGAATTTGCTCCAAGCAATTGTACAAGAGATCCCAAATGGCTCAGGGCCGTAGTGGCCCCAGCCTATCAAGGGCAGAATGGCCCAGAGCAAGGAGTAGAGCCAGATGACAACAATGACGATGCAAACAGTGTTCTTGGTGATTTTGTTACCTGTAAGAAAGAGGGAGCACAAGTCTACATGGATCTCACCTCAGCTGCACAATTTGAGGCATAACCTGTTCTCCAGCAGCAACTATGGTGGCAGCAGCTACGGCTGTACTTCTGTGGCAGTTCCCATTGGATCCACACCATTGGATCAACAGCTGCCAGTCAATGACCACGGTTCAATTTATAGATACTTCAATTGCACTGTCCACAATGTACTCTTGCAGCAGCTCAAAACCCATCAAAATATAGCAGTATGCTGAATACTGCCAAATTTTCAGATGTTGCATCGTTTTAAAGGACTAGATATGCCTCATAAATGAGCAGTATCTTCATAACTATGTCATATTATTCCTTCTATTGCTGCAGCACCATTGTGCAAATGTTTACACACACACACAGAGGTCTGGATGGACCCATGCTCTAGATGACAAGATGCTACCAGCTCGTATGACTGGAAACTTTCCTGCTTCATCTGTCAGTATGGGTGAGTAAGGGATGGCGTGCGGACTCACTTCTCCCACCCTTAAGAAACTTGTACATCCATATACCAATCTCTAATACTACTGTCATCTCTAATGCTACTGTCAAAAAGGCAGAAAAGAGGTATATAATACCATAGCAAAGGTGTATAATAGCACTTATTGTAATACTTGACTGACTACCTGACTGAGAAGCGGTCACAGAAGCTCAAATGTGAGTGAACATTTCAGCTATAACCCGGTTCCATATTGGATATGCATCAACTTTCAGCCTTTATCAGGCCTTAATCTCCATGAAAATTGCAAGTGTTTGGAGTATATGGAAGCTGTATCATGCTCCTAACTGGTCTCCACTATGGGTAGTCTGAGAGAAGGACTCTGGATGCTTCTTGATACAGAACAGGACAATATAAATGCCTATGAAGCAAGGAGACCTGAACTGACAGTTTCTGAGGTCCAGAACAGCATCTTTACCCACACAAAGTCAATCAATCAATCCGTCAGTCATCAATCCGTCTAGCAACATTCGAGGTTTGATATTTAGTCCTTAAGTTATTGAACCGGTACTGTATGCCATATTCAACAGAGTGCCTTTCTGAGCAATACAGCCCAAATGTACCATTACTAGGGTACCAGAGAGATAATTCATTACTTACTGTTAGATTTGGATGAATTGGTAACAAGGAATCGAATCACAGCCATCGCGCACAGTGTCATCATGCTACAGACACCAAAAAGGAAACCCATCAGGGCATAATATATGCAGGACGCATCTCCTCCCAGCCAAGCGTGGTTCCAGGCAGATGCAATAGCCAGGGGGTACATGCTGATCGCCATCCCTATATCCGCGACCGCCAGATTTACTGTAAGCAGCTCTGGCGACTTCAGGAGTGAGGAGCGTCTCAGAGCTGTAGCCAGGACCACGGAATTTCCAAGGATAGTCAGGATAGCTAAACGGGAAGAATCAGGACAGACAACAATATTGTGTGGTTAGCACAGAAGGGAAGTGCTGGACTGTGCAACTCTCTTGAAAAATGCCCGTCGTTAGCCTGGAGCTGAGGTCTCAAACACAGGACACACCGTGAAGCTGGCTAGAATTCAGCCTCAGCCCAGGCCAAACTTGTTACACTGATGATTTCAAAATGTGCTGGTCTCCTACCCAACCTTGTCAGGCTTTCTCTGATACGTATCTGCTAGAGTAGATACATAGGGTGACTTTAGCAGATACATAGAGGGCTTTAGAGGGCTTCAGATTCCTGTTCACTGCCTCTTACAGTTTATAAAGACTGCCCAGCCTTAATGACTGGGGAAAGCTTTGTTATATGAATACTAGACCACATCTTGCCCTTCTTTCTGCTACAGTATAGCTGTCCACCCTCATGTCACCCACCTCGCCCTTCCATGAGCTATATCCCACCTATTCCTCTGTGGCTCTTCCTCTGCACTCTCATTTGGGTAGCCCGCCTCCATTCTCTCCACTCATACAATACCTTATATAAATATACTATTAAGTACCAATCCACTATTCATTATTCTCCAGTAGTATCCCCACCTATCTCTTCTTCCTACTGAAGGACTTCAGCTCTCCCATTCATTTGTCCCCATCTGGCACCCACCACTTCCCCAAAACTTCCCTTTTTTTGGTAATATATCTTCCACTGTTGTCTCAGAATGTGGATTTCCTTGGGGCACAAGGTGCTGCTCCTGGTTGTGCAGGCTCCTAGGCTGTCAGCAACCTGGATAATCTAAGTGGACTGCTTGGCTGGCCAGCTCCGGGTCCTCCCTTGCTGGCACATACTAATCAGCTGAGGATCTGAGGATTAGTATGTGCCACAGCTGAGATGCCCGCACTGTCCTGGTGCTCCCTGAGTGCAGTGAGACAAGTCATAGAAATTGTTTTGCTAGAGGCATGTGACAAAACAGAGATTATACTGCAGATGTCATAGGTCTCTAGGACGTATATTACCCAGATATGCCATAGGACTTCAAAATATAACACTGCTATAACAATAGTGTCAGCAGTACATTCAGCAAACAATTCGTTTGCACTTTTCTTTCAAGTGAATGTTTTTCTGGAGCTACGCTTTAGTCACAGGTTTTCCTGAGAAGGCATCCTGTAAGGTCAGAAACGAAATAAAGACATGGAAAAAGATTCTGTCCCTGTGTGTCCCTGTGTAGCTGAGGAGGAGGAAGGTTGCATTTGCTAACAGATACTACATAATGAGGTGCCCACAGAGGAATGAATCAAGTAACATGCAACAGACTGGGACAAATACCGTGGCACAAACCCAGGAAAGGACAGCAAAGACAAGAGTAAGAATTAAGTGGAACTGAGAAAAAAATCTGAGGCTCAAGCGATCTCTTGCCTTTGCTTCCTAACCACACACGTTTACCTGGCACCTCTGTATGTGCTTTAAAAGTTTCCTGAGCTCTTCAGAGTTGTCTTTCTTAAATACACCTCATCCAGGATTTTCAAGCGAGCTGAAGGGAGGGAGGTACTCACATCTTTTTAAAATTCAGTAGGATTCCATGCCTAAACCATTTCATCTCCCCTCCAAATCTGCATCTATGTCAAACAGATCACCAGGACACATGCGACAAACAGTCAAGGAAGAAAATGTTCCACTATAGCGATGCTGGAGCAGCCTGTGTGGTACCATTCCCCCTTGCATTTCATATACATTTGCTTTTGGCAGGGCAAACAGGCCGTTAGACAAAAAGAAGTGTGATTTGGAAACTACTATTGATTTTTTACCATATTATCCTCCCAAAGCACAGCTGTTCTTCATACAAAGCCTTCCTCCCCACACCAAACAACACTAAGGTCAGACCGATCAGGTTCATGTCTGATCTCATGTCCCACACACAAGGCTGAGGTGTCGGGATAAGAGATAAGAATTTATTCTGAATACTCATGATGCTGCAGAGATGCAGCTGGGCTGGCAAGTCTCAGGCATCGGAGCAAAGGACTGCAAATCTGAGGTTAATCCTGGCTCCCACCAGCGAGGACGCACGACCTGTGCAGCAGCAGGTTGTCCCCCATCTCCCTGCAGCTTGGACGGGGCTGCTTCCGTGCATCCGTTCCTAGCATCCTTAAAGAAGCAGGCAGCTCGTGAACTCACCTATGATCAGAAGGAAGACCCCAGCTCCGTAATCCACAAGCGGGTGGAGTTTGGAAATATATTGCTCCTCCATTGGCCCTCGTGGAAGTGGGAGACGCTCTTAGATCAGAAGCCCCTTCCTCATGGTTTGCCTGTTGCCGTCGCGTGGGTGCTGCTGTATGAGGGGACCCGCTGCTCCCTCCTCCCTTGCTCCCTCTTGAGTGGCACGGGAGAAGCCGGGAGCGAGTGACGGGCTCGGTCCCTGGGGAGTGCTCGGCAGAGCCGCTGCCAGGGCCATCCCAGATCTCCTCCCTCCCTGCTCTTGTCCCGCTCCGCAAACCGCTTCTCCGGCCGCTTCGCAGTGCAACCCCCTGAGTGCCGGAGCCGAGCAGAATTGGCTGCCATCCCGCGCCCGGCAGCTTGGGAGATGCATCCAGGCTGCAGCTCGGGCAGGGGAAGGGGCATTAGGAGTTTTGTTTTGCATTTCTTTTCTCCAGGGAAATAAGAGATCAGGGTTGAGGAGGCAGGAGGGTCTCTGTGCTGAATTATGAGAGGAAAGCTGTTCAGATGCAGATGGTCACAGTCGTGCTGCTGAGGGCAGGGCTCTCGCAGCTGCGTATAGAACAGATGGGCAGAAGCGGAGGATGCTCTCAGTGCAGTGGGCACAGCAGCAAAGCTGCAAGTCGCAGTCAAGTCCTGAGTCGCTCTAGGTCTTTGTGTGATTATTTGGTGAGGAACCAGAGAGAAGGAAGCCTCACATTCAAACCCATCTTCTCCTTATTATGTGTGAGTAAAAATCACCATTATGCTCCCTCAGGAATCAATGCCAACTTTTGTATCAGGCTCCAAACAGGTGTTGTAGGCTCCAAACAGGTGTTGTAGGCTCATCTATCAATTCACACATGCAGGTCTTGGTTCACACATGCAGTCTACAGACCTGTGGTTAAAATCCATTAAATTGACTTTTAGCCTGGGCGGCATCCAGGCAATACACTGATGAGCTGAATTATTCTAAATTATGCTAAAAGTTCCCTCCTCTGGTTTCAGAGGATTAAATACACTTTTATTTTTCTTTTTTATCCTGCAATTTATAAATGCCTTGGGAAAAGCAAGGTAAGAGAAAGAGGATTCCTTCTCCTATTGAAGCTGGATCACTCTACACATAAGTCCCAAGGTGGAGTGATCAGGAAAACAAATGGTACTTGACTCTCTAG
>VWPW01008118.1:2754-38568 GCA_013389825.1 Crypturellus undulatus
CCCAAAGGTTGAGCAGAGCCCCAGGGGTTGAGCAGAGCCCCAGAGGTTGAGCAGAGCCCCAAAGATTGACCAGAGCCCCAAAGGTTGAGCAAAGCCTCAAGGGTTGAGCAGAGCCCCAAAGGTTGAGCAGAGCCTCAAGGGTTTAGCAGAGCCTCAAGGGTTGAACAGAGCCCCAAGAGTTGAGCAGAGCCCCAGAGGTTGAGCAGCGCTTCAAAGGTTGAGCAGAGCCCCAGAGGTTCAGCAGAGCCTCAAGGGTTGAACAGAGCCCCAGAGGTTGAGCAGAGCCTCAAGGGTTGAGCGGAGCTCCAAAGGTTGAGCAGACCCTCAAGGGTTGAGCAAAGCCCCAGAGGTTGAGCAGAGTCCCAGAGGTTGAGCGGAGCCTCAAAGGTTGAGCGGAGCTCCAGGGGTTGAGCAGAGCCTCAAGGGTCGAGCAGAGCCCCAGAGGTTGAGCAGAGCCCCAGAGGTTGAGCAAAGCCTCAAGGGTTGAGTAGAGCCCCAAAGATTGAGCAGAGCCCCAGAGGTTGAGCAGAGTCCCAAAGGTTGAGCAGAGCCTCAAGGGTTGAGCAGATCCCAAGGCTTGAGCAGAGTCCCAAAGGTTGAGCAGAGCCCCAGGGGTTGAGCAGAGCCCCAGAGGTTGAGCAGAGCCCCAAAGATTGACCAGAGCCCCAAAGGTTGAGCAAAGCCTCAAGGGTTGAGCAGAGCCCCAAAGGTTGAGCAGAGCCTCAAGGGTTGAGCAGAGCCCCAAAGGTTGAGCAGAGCCCCAGAGGTTGAGCGGAGCCCCAGGGGTTGAGCAGAGCCTCAAGGGTTGAGCAGAGCCCCAGAGGTTGAGCAGAGCCCCAGAGGTTGAGCAAAGCCTCAAGGGTTGAGCAGAGCCCCAAAGATTGAGCAGAGCCCCAAAGGTTGAGCAGAGCCCCAGAGGTTGAGCGGAGCCCCAGAGGTTGAGCGGAGCCTCAAGGGTTGAGCAGAGCCTCAAGGGTCGAGCAGAGCCCCAAAGGTTGAGCAGAGCCTCAAGGGTTGAGCAGAGCCCCAAGGGTTGGCCCCAAAGGTTGAGCAAACCCTCCACGTCTCCGTTCCCCTTTTGAAGGCAGAGGAGCAGGGGTCAGAAAGGCAAGAAATCCCCATTTGCGCCGACAGCTGCTCCGCTCAACATTTGAGGGCAAGAAAAATCTCTGCTGTTAGCGGCCCATTAGCGTTAAGCTGGAGTTATGGACGGGCGGCAAGGAGAAGATGGAAACCACCGCGGCGCTTGCGTTAGATCACACATCGCAGGCGAGAACCCGGGCGAAGCAGGGCAGCAAGACACGCTCGCATTGACCCAGCTGAAGCCCCGGTTGCAGAGAGCTGCTTTGAAGCATCTGCAGATGCAGCTCCACTTGACTCCGCTGTCAGTTCTGGTTAAGCCCGAGCGCGAGAGCTCTGCCTTTAGTGAGCGCTGGATAACGCGGCCGTGATGCCAATGTCTCTGCTTTGAGCAACAAGAAATCACTGGGTTTTGGTTGTGAAAGGTGCCAGGCACCGTCCCAAATGCAGCAGGATTTGACAGCGCTCAGTCCATGCCCCAAACAGCCCATCTGCCTCACTCTGGACACAGAGAATTAACTACAAAACACCCGAGATTACAGAGTTGGGCCTAAATCCCCTCTGGAGAAGCTCCCGATGCTCCCCTGGTTCCACTGCCCTCGAGACAGGGCATTTCCACGGGCTCCATCCACCCGCCCTGCTGCAAATCTCAGCAGTTCTCATCCAACACGCAGTGAGGAGCAGTTCAAAGCGGGATGTTCCCTGCTCCTGGGCATTCCCGAGCCCTAGCAAGGATGGCTTGACGGATACCAGCTCCACGTTCCTTATCGAACCCCTCGCGCGGTTTTAATGGCACTGTTTACCGAGCAGCGTTAATCTCAACGAAAACAATATTCGGAGTAGCCCGGCAAGATAATTCTCTCCGAACACACAAGGCAGTAATTGAGTTTTGGCGTCCAGGGTGGGTTTTACACCTTGCGGAAAGGGTAAATAGAGGCAGGGAGAGGTTAAACCAGCTGGAGCGCCCTTGGTGCCGGCGCGGGAGCCCTCTGGAAACCCACACAAGCGGCTCTTTAATAAGAGATCTCTGCTGTTTTCATCTCGCTCCTGACGAGCCTGCTTGGAGCTCTATAATGACGGGAGAGCTGGAATTAGAGGTGAAGGAGAGCACGAGGAGAGCTAATAGACTGGGAGACTTGAAAGCGGCCGCGGGATACGGACTCCTCGGGCTCCAGCGCTCAAGGCAGTCGCTAACGGGCCGAGATGAGCAAAGAAAACCCTTCCTAGCAAGGGGCGATACCCATTTCCTTGCACCTCCTTGAGCTGAGCTGATGCGTGGATATCTCTATATATACCAGCGGGTGCGCGTGTATATATATGTGTGTTTGTGCGTGCATGCATATTATATATATATATGCACATAAATAAAAATAGTGCTTAGCAGGAGCTCAGCCCCGGCCGGCTATTCTCCTGGATATGCTGTTAAACTGCAGTGCATTAGCAGGCGCTCGTGCGTTCACAGCAGCAAACCTGCATATTTACAAGTCCCGGCCGTGCTGGGGTGGCACAGCAGCCTCCAGGCCACAAAAGCACCCATGCAAAACCGAAATAAAAAGCAATCCTGGTGTTTTAAGCCGTCGCACAGATTGCAGATCTGGTAAATCTGGAGCTTTCCGACGCTGGTATCTCGGGAGAGGAAGGCTGCAACAAATCGTTCGCAGCCCGGCGCAATCTCCCAAGGTTTTATCCATTCAGCAGAGCCGCTTTCCAGCCCCGAAAATGATTTTATGCCGTGCCTGCAGATACCGCCCGAGCGCTCCGCGGCGAGCGCGGCTCCTGCAAATTGCACCGCAATCGCGGGCATGCGAGTCACGTCCGCCCGGACGGAGCTACCGCATCCCCGCGCAGGCACCGAGCTGACAACCCGCGAGCGTCGCCTATTAGCTCCATCCCGCGCGGATCCGGGGGGAACGGGAAGCAGAGCCTGCGGCACGAAGCGAATCGACCCGCGGATCGACCCGCGGGTTTATTCCTCGTGCGCTCCACGTTCCCAGGACACCCAACCAACCTGGTTCACCTTGGTGCCACGGGGATCCTCACCCTTTCCCGGTGCATAAGGAGTAAATAATAACAAGCAAGTGTTATCCATGCACGTGGGAGTTGTTGGCACACAGATCCCGCTCTCCTGCCTCAGCAAGAAGTGGGAAAACCCAATCCAAGGGCCGCACGGAGCGTGCTGGAGAGGTGCCTAAACGAGCGAGCCGGCAAGCGCTGCCTGCAGACACAGGGTGCAGCAATGTCCCAAATGCAACAGGAATGTTCCCCCTGGAGCCCTCTCCCTGCCCGTGCACCTATCCAAGGACTTCCATCCATCCATCCATCCATCCCACTTGGAGGATCCAAGTGGGATCCTCCCCGCTTCCCATGCGCGCATGGCTCATCCGCTGCTCCCGACGCAGCTTCCCTCCTTGTGTCCGTATCTCGCCAGGGAGCTCGTAGGGCTTGTCTGGCTAAGGAAAAGCCGCTTTGGATTCCCCTGCGGACTTTTCGGGAGGGATTAGCAAGGCTCCTCCGAAGCAGACAGGGCAAGACGACGTGTTCCTCGGAGAGATCCGAGGAACCGGGGAGATCCGCTTTGCCAGGGGCCGCGACTTGCCTCAATGGTGCTCAATCCCTAGATGCACCAAGAGGGAAAAACCCTAAGGATTTGTGTGTCCTTAAATTATCCTGGAGCAGAGATATCCGTGGCGGGTAAAAGTCGCGCTGGAGCGGGGATAGGGGGTTGTAGTTCTCAATAGCATCCCCTGCTCCGCTCGGCCTGCTCTAGCTGCTAACAGCTTAAAAACCCGTCAGCTCGAGCTCGCTGTTATTCTGTCAAAACACATTTACAGGCAGTTTTCGGAGCACACGCAGCCAGAAAACACACAGCCAGACAGGACTTCCCGAGGCATTTTTGGGGCACTTGGATATTAAATTCTCATTCAAGAAAAGCATCGGGAGAGACGATGGGATACGGAGCGCTCTGCATCTGCTCGCTGCCTTGTAGAACATTAGTGAAGGATGGGGGGAAAATAAAGATTCCAGGTTGCTTGTTGGGGTCTTCCTAAAGTGCGAACAAACCTGGGAATAAAGTGGCAGAGAGTAAATACTGCTCTCAATAAAGGTATTTGGAATGCCCAAGCAAATCAGATTACGCAGCCAGTTTTTCCGCCACCTCTGCTTCCTTAAAACTTTATAAATGACATTACTTATGGCCATGGATCACGGGAATCAATAAATACCCGTCTGCACTTTGTATGGAGCTAATGAAAACGCTCGGCACGGGTGCTGGCTCCCGCTACGGCCAACGGGCAGCAATCCTGCCCGGAAAAACAGGTACGGAGCAGGGAGCAAGAGCCCGTTGGGATCAGCATCCTGCCCCCTAACGATGCAGGAAATTCCTAAATATACACAGAATATCTCCATATACACATCAATATCCACATGTACATCCATGCTGGCGTATCCGCATCTCTGTTTGTCCTAGCTCCAGTAAAAGACTCATTTTCCCAAAAGAGAATGAGGGAAATGGATGGCAAAATAAACTCAGATGGAGCAAAATGATGTTTCTCCATAAACAAATACCCTTTTTCCTTGCTTCAATCTGTCCCAGCCATCCCAGCAGCTCTGTCCCCTTGGAATAACAAGGACAACGCTCCAAAAGTGGCACTTTGTCACTCTGCAGCTCCCCCAAGGGCCACCTGATTATCTAGGATCATCTCCCTATGGAAAAAAGAGTATTTACCGCCGGTTAAAACACTCCAGCCAAACAATCCACAGAATGTAATGAAACCAAAACATTTGCAACTATTGATTGTGCTGACATTTCCCCGTGAAAAATTATCAAAATGTTGCTTTTGATAAGGTTGAAGTGCTTCGTTTCGGCATATTATAATTCTATCTGATAGCTTCGCAGGGTGCATAATGTTAAAGACAGAAAAATAAGAGACTGCTCCAATTTGCCCAAGCAAAACACGACGTTTTATAAGGAGATTTTTCCATGGGAAGTTGCATGTCGTGGGCTGGGGAATTAGGGGCTGCGAATGGAAGCCGGAGGGATGGGAGGTGCATCCGGAATATCCGTGTTAAATCCCTGCCGACCAGCGGGGAGCTCATGGAGAGGGCAGGAAGAGCTTCCACGCATCCCGTGGCACTCTGGATTCCGCAGCTGCCTTCATCCATTATTCAGCATAATTTATTTTGGACGTTTAGATCAGCAGTTTGGGCGAGGAGGAAAAGAAATAGAAGAATTAAGCCAAGGAGAGAGGGAAGTGCTGGAATTGGTCCCATCATTAATGACACAGGGGTGGCGCAACGATGGGCGCTCGGCACCTTGGGGCATCCCTGCGGATGGGAAAGGATCCCCATTCCCTGGGCAATCCATGGGGAAGGAAGCAGCACACACAACTCATCCCCAGCAAGCTGTGCCCGGAGCTACATAAGCTTTTCCCTATAAATTAAGTTTCCATATACGTTAGCATATTACTCGCTGACTAATAAAGCGAGGGCAACAGCGGCTTGCTCAGCAGCTGCGGCGCAGGCTCGAAACGGGGGGACTCGCTGCATAAATTGCTTATGTGAATTATCCACTCGATTCCAGCCGCTGCCCCGGAGCCAGGGAATAATCAGCAGCCCTTGGATCCTCGGGGGCGCGAGGGGACCAACCTAATCACGGCAAAGTCAGCGCTGTAAAATATCACTTGCTGCAACGCTCGGCTTGCCCATTCGGGAGGTTGTCTCGCGCGCTCCATTCCCACCTCGGAAAGGGCAAGGAGCGAGCGGCTCCGTTGGGATTTGCCAGTGGGAAATACCACTCCTGCAGAGGTACTTCCATCCGCATCTCGAGGGGCTTCTCCAGATTCATTCCCACCATCATTCCGAGAGCAAGGAGACCTGTCCCTGCGGATCCTGGTGCCGAAGGGGGTCGTGGAGACTAGGAGACGCACGGATGGAGGGAATGCACAGCTCTTGTCGGGAAGAAATCAATACGAGTTCTGTTTTGTGTCTTCCAAACCTGCTGGGAAGCGGCGGATGCAGCCAGGAAGAGCAAGTTTTGTTTACAGCACAAAGAGAAATGTTTCTGCTGCTGAATTATGATGACACCTGAGGTGCTCGCTAGCAAAAAATACAAAATACCCACGAATGCCTCTGCTGGCGCCGCGCTTGTCGGGAGCACGCTGGGAAGCGGATTATTTGCATGGAAACGGCTCGCATCCCAGCGCAGAGCACTGCGTCCCGGCCAAATCCAGCCTGGACACAGCCTGGGTGTGAAGCGAGGCCAACTTAGCCTGGAAAAGCACCAGTTTGGAGGCAACGGAGTCAGCGCACGGGCTGGTTTTCCAAGCCGCAGCCTTGGAAAGGCAACGTGCAGCAAGGGGAAGGGACCCAGTGCGCTCCAAGAGCCCCGTCCAAGCAGGCAAACGGGAACCGGGAGGCTCCAGGTTTGGATTGAGTTTTTGAGGCTCCAGTTTTTCAAGCTGTCACCTTCTCAAAGGGGGACCACGGTCTCATTCTCGCTGTATAACCCCAAAGGAGGAGATGCTGACGGTTTCCCCATTCCAGCTAAAAAAGAGCTGCTTTTGGGGAGGACCGAGCCCTGTTCCGCGCTCCAAGGCGCTATCGCTGCTCTCATCCCACTGCCCATCGAGGTATCAGCGCTCGCTGGCGCTAAAACCTGCTTCCTCCCCTATCTCTGCCTGTCAAAGAGCCCTCTTCTCAGCTGCGGCAAAACGAGCCGCCTCGCCGAGCTTTGATGGCACCAGATGGTGCCATAAAATACAAACACCGCGACGGAGACGCCAGCGGATTAACTTTGGATGCGCCCCGGCGAGGAAGGCCAACCGCGTTGCATCAAACCGGCTCTGCTCCCGCAGATGGGCCCATAAACCCTCTCCATGCCCTTCAGCTGCCTCCAGGGCTGTGCCAAGGGCTCTCCACCTCTCCATGGTCATCATCCCTTTGGAAGGGCACAGCTTGGGCCCAATGTGCCATCCAGGTGCTCCCCAAAGTCCACTTGGAAGCTCCAACGGGCTCCTTATAAACCTCAAGTTCCCAAATGGTTTCGTTGCCCGCGGAGAAGAAAACTTGGGGCACTCAACAGATGACAAAAGCCACTTTGGGGTCATTTAAAACACTTGCGCAGAGCTAAAGTGAAGCTGAAATTACTTCCCAACGTGAATCCCGCAAAATCTCACTTGGTAACGATCATCCCTCACTTTGGTAGAGGACAGATATCTCCAGACTTCAAAGGCTCAGCTCGGTATTAAGTAAACTGGTTAAATTAGTGGTTGGAAAGTTGTAATAAACTATCGAGATGAATACGACACGGCAAACAGCGTGGCTTTTAAAAAATAAAGTCACACCTCCCCAATCCATCAGAGCTCTCCGAGGAATCCAACAATACCTCCGAGAAGAGCAGGTATAATTTATTGGAACTTCAAAAATGTCTTGATTAATAATTACCAATAGCACGGAAGAAGCAGCAGGCTACAAAGATGAAAAACACCTTATTACAGACGCATTGTTAGGGGATGTCACTCGAACAAGGAATTGAGAGTGTAAAATACACAAACCAGACAATAGCTGGGAGAAGAGGAGCAGCTTGTCAGAAGCCGCACAAAGCGGGGATGTGGCAGAGTGAGAAATAAAAGCCCGATCCCCTTAATCACAGCTCTTCAGCCGGCTCAATTAGACGCGTTCCGGGTATCATAGCCACGCTGCAATGAGAAAATATGACCGGGCGCCATGGTTAGACGCAAGTCATCGCGTTGGAGGATGCACAAAAAGCAGCCGGGACACGTGGGCATCCACATGTAGATCCAAACACACGATGCCACGTTGCAATACACCTTTTCCACGATCTTTTTGTGGAAACGGAGCTTCCCTGCCCCATCAAAAGGAGCACTTCCAACAGCTCGCGCTGCCCGATGCTCTCGGGCTTAATTGCAACTGCTCAAGGGAAAATAACTAGATTTCGCCACGGACAACCTCACGGCCAGGAAAGCGAGATGCATTAAGAAAGGGAGAAGGAAAAACAACCGAAAACATGGCAATGCTACAGGTAAAACACAGTATTGCTTCTTAAGAATGATATCCCCAACTTCTTCCCAGTTACCTGCGGAATTGAGCCAGGAAGGGCGAAAATGGGGCAGAAAATGCTACTTTTTGCAGAAAAACGCACCCCACGGAACACATACCAGCAGTAATAGCAGGTCTCAGCAGCACAAGAGCAGTGACTCAGATCCCAGTGGCAGCCCAAAGCGTCACTGGCACCATCCGACCCCGCGGAGACCTAGGGAATGCCGCTTGGAAGGGACTTGGCTGCTTGAAGTCATTCCCAGGATAATAATAAGGTCCGTGTCCTGCGTGCGGCCCAAAAAGGGAGCGGAAAGAGTGGAAGCAGCTTGAGGTTGGGAGGAAAAAAACGCTCCCCTTTTCCCATAGGATACCCGGTTAATTCCCGGCAGCCCTAGGCAAGGCAGGGGGAGGCAGCGGGCTCGTGTTTTGGGGACCTGTGATTCACGGGCACGACCTGCCACCGCTCATAAGCCGGGGTGGATGTGAAGGGCAATCCGAGCGCATTTGCAAACAGATTTAATAATAAGGGGCTGTCTGCCTCGATGTGTCAAGCTATCCGCGAGGAGCGCGAGAGAATATCATCGAGTGTGACATAATGCAAAGCAGGATAAGGTCATTTGCTTTGCTTTTCCCTCCCCGTTCCGAGGCAGCGCAAAAAAAATTCTTTTCAAAACGCGGCTTTCACGGAAACACGGGCGGCTGCCGAAGGAACGGCTTGAGATGGAGCGTTTGATATTCAAAATTAATCCCGGGAGGATGAGGCGCGATACCTTCCCTTCCCCTTCATCCATTTACCGCTGCGGATATCTCAGTTCCATTAACTCTGCTCTCCCCCTTCTCCCGGATCCCCCTACGCCGTTTCCTCCGCAGCCTCCGAGTTCATCTTTTTTTCCCCTTTTCTTTAGGAAAGACCTTTAGGATCTAAACGAGGGGTCTGATCCCACGCGCCGCATTCGAGAGGGATTTGCAGCGCGGCGAAGCCTTCCCGAGGGAAACCCGAGATTTTTATCATCATCTGATGAAAGCCACGAGGTTGAAGCAGGGAAGACTCCACGAGACAGCCCCAACGCATCAACAAAAACCTCTCCCTTGGCACAACGTGGCCAGACCTCCGCTTTCTCCTAAGGAGAAAGAAGAAACAAGAAAGGCTCTTGCTGAAAATAAATAAAACGTGTCGCCCCTGATGCAGCAGCTAGTAAATCAGTGGCTCTACAATTACTTAATTGTGCAGCAGCAAGAGAAGGGGAGGAGGGAGGAGATGGCATTTTTCCTCCTCAAAACCTCAATTTGTTGCGTCCGGAAAATAATTACTCAATTCAAACATTAAATAATTGAGACATTCATTAGTAATCCTATTGTATGATTAGCGCGAGCAAGTTACCATTTAAAGACTGAGAAATTGATTCGCCGGGGAGGGGAAAAAAAAGAAGGGAGACCCGGGGACTTAATGCGACCCGGCACAGCTGCCGTGCCAGCGGTCCCCAAAGTTGCATCAATGTCATTTGCAAGTGACGCCAGCGGCACGAGAGGCTCCGGCGCAACAAGACGCTGCATTGAGCCCGAGCGGCTGCGGAACAAAAGTGGCCGTGTTATTTCCATCTCCATTAAAAAATAATAACGGATCAAGGTTTGCCAAATAGAAAAGGACAAAAATCAGCAGAGAATTACTTTAATTATTACCTTCAAGCTGGCAAAAAAGAAGGGTATTACAACCGAGAGCGCGCACGAAAGAGAAACTATAAAGGAAGTACTTGACAGTGCCCCTTTAATTAAGCTGCTCTGAATATCATTAGCG
This sequence comes from Crypturellus undulatus, assembly GCA_013389825.1. Lineage (NCBI taxonomy): Eukaryota > Metazoa > Chordata > Aves > Tinamiformes > Tinamidae > Crypturellus > Crypturellus undulatus. Next base: position 12,686 of record VWPW01008118.1, read on the forward strand.
ATGGACCTTTGGAATTTAAAGCCAATTATAGTCTAAATACAAAAGTTACTTGCTCTCCAAGAAGCTTATGCAACGTTGCGTATGGCACGAATTAAAGCCGGCCCTTTGCCAAGCGTTTTCATGCAATACTTGGATGCTGGGCACCTCGGCGGGTCGGGAGAGCCAAAAAAGACCAGCGAGAGCATCACCCAGTGCCCTACAGCATGGGCAGGCTGGGTTTGACCCTCACCAGATGATGAACCCTTGATACAAAGCCATTATGCATCACATACTCTACGCTTTGGGTCGATTGGGTATCAGATGATGAACCCTTGATGCAAAGTCATTATTGCCTTCCATACCCTACACCTTGGGTAGGTTGGGTTTGATCTTCATCAGATGATGAACCCTTGGTGCAAAGCCATTATGTATCCCATACCCTACACCCTGGGTAGGTTGGGTTTGATCCTCATCAGATGATGAACCCTTGATACAAAGTCATTATTGCATCCCATACCCTGCACCTTGGGTAGGTTGGGTTTGATCCTCATCAGATGATGAACCCTTGATACAAACCATTATCCACCTAACACCCTACACCTTGGTAGTCTGGGTTTGATCCTTGGTTTGATCTTCATCAGATGATGAACCCTTGGTGCAAAGCCATTATGTATCCCATACCCTACACCCTGGGTAGGTTGGGTTTGATCCTCATCAGATGATGAACCCTTGATACAAAGTCATTATTGCATCCCATACCCTACACCTTGGTAGGCTGGGTTTAATCTTCATCAGATGATGAACTCTTGATGCAAACCATTATGCACCCCATACCCTACACCTTGGGTAGGCTGGGTTTGATCTCCATCAGATGATGAACCCTTGGTGCAAAGTCATTATGTATCCCATACCCTACACCTTGCTAAGTTGGGTTTGATCCTCATCAGATGATGAACCCTTGATGCAAAGTCATTATTGCATCCCATACCCTGCACCTTGGGTAGGTTGGGTTTGATCCTCATCAGATGATGAACCCTTGATACAAAGTCATTATTGCATCCCATACCCTACACCTTGGTAGGCTGGGTTTAATCTTCATCAGATGATGAACTCTTGATGCAAACCATTATGCACCCCATACCCTACACCTTGGGTAGGCTGGGTTTGATCTCCATCAGATGATGAACCCTTGATACAAAGTCATTATTGCATCCCATACCCTACACCTTGGTAGGCTGGGTTTGATCCTCGGTTTGATCTTCATCAGATGATGAACCCTTGATGCAAACCATTATCCACCTAACACCCTACACCTTGGTAGTCTGGGTTTGATCCTTGGTTTGATCTTCATCAGATGATGAACCCTTCATGCAAAGCTGTCATGACCCCATATCCTACACCTTGGTAGGTTGGGTTTGATCCTCACCAGATGATGAACCCTTCATGCAAAGCCAGGAGCTTCTGGCTGGCCGTGAAGCCACACGAGGCCACGGATACAGGATCTGTTCATTCCCAACATGACCAAGCACGGCGTTTCAGCACCAGCCCGGGCAAAACGCAAGCTCTGCAGCAAACCGCGCGCTCCGGCACGTGCAAACGCCGCCCTCCATCGCCGAGGCAGGTACACGAAATCCTCGGCGATTGCTACATAAGCTGCTAAGCCCCAGCGTCTGCGGGGCTGGGTGTTCGCTAAGAACTAGGGCAGCGTAAAGCAGTGGGATGAGAGCATTAACACGCGTCGGCTCGTGCGCCGCTCTCCCACACTCTCCCAACAGCCACGAGGCGCCTAAACGGGCTAAAAGAGGCAAAAAGAAAGAGCCACCCACATGGGCGTGAGAGCCCCAAAGCCCCACGGGAGCCCTCTGCTCTCGCCCCGTGTTTTTCCCCTCACACCGCTCATTTTTATGGAAAAAAATCCCATCCAAGAAGCGCCGTAGGCTGCGCGCTCCGCTTTCAAAGCAAACAGGGAATCGTATTCTTGTCACAAGCCGGGGTAGCAAAAAACCGAACCCAACAGAAATATTCATTGCCATATGTTCTAAGAAGCGTTTCCACAGACATTCATTAGTAACGTCACCGCGAAAACTGCCTGGGACTTTTTCCACAAAGAAAGTGGCGATGTCAAAGCAAGCGGCAGTTGCTAATTAAGCCGCGCACATCACCCTGGATGAGGAAGATGAGGCTAAATATCTCCATTTGATTTGCCTGTCCCTCAGGAAAACCCAGCTCTTCCCACCCTGCTAAGAGACAAGCTTGCTTAAAGGATAATGATGATTTCGACAAGCTCCCGACATTTACTTTTTCATAAGCAAATCAGAGAGGGAGCAGCGAGTCTGTGCAACTTTCTTTGCACACCTAAGTCCAATTAGAAAAAAAACACCAGCCCTATAATTAAAATAAAAATAGCCAGAGCAACCCCACGTCTCAATGCTTGGAAAAGCTTCTCCCAACCATCTGAGCTAGAAAAATCAAGTCCCACTGTGAGAGATGGTTGAATTGCAAGAACCGAACTGGAAGAACTGACTCACGATGGAAAAGGAAAACATTTTTTCCAAAGTTTCAGGCTTGATGCAATGACTCGGGGCCGGCAACAACAACGCAGAGGGAAATTAGAAGCGGGCTGAGGCTTTTCCAGGCGATTTCTTCCCTCCTTAGCTGGACTCCCAGAGGGGTTGCATAAATAAGCGCGGCAAAATGTGGAGGCCGGCACTGATGTACTTAGGCGCGATGACTTATTTTGGCATCGTGGGGCTTATAATTTCCCTCCAGGGCCGACCACGGGTCTCTTCCATCTATCCAGGAGAACATTTCGCTCCAGTTTGTGCAATTCCGGGCTCTGCTTTCCTGTCCCCGAGTGGAGAATGCAGAGGAGATTTCCTCACCTCAGCATAAAAATAGTCGCAAATGCAAATAAATACCAATATCAGTGCTTTTAATAGCGCAATCCCTGCAGTGATCCCATTGAATGGAGCCTTGGAAGGAGCTTTGTCGATGGGATAAGGTCTCTGTTGCTGATGTCTATGGTCCCCTGCGCTCCAAGCCTTGGTGGCAGCATCCCGAGCGGGACGCGAGCGGGATGCTCTTCCCGCTCCGAGGAATTAGCGCAGGAACAGAAGGGGCTGGCAGGCGCGCGATCCCTTTGCAATCTGGAGGATCCATCTGAAACTCGGGAGGCGACTAACGGAGTGGAAGGAGGGAGAACACGCGCTGCATAAAATCAGAGCAGCACCGAGACGCGCACGGTTGCGGGATGAAGCCCTTTCCGAGCATCCCCAAACGCAGGTTTGCACACAAATCTCTCCCCTTTGCAAGTTGCATGCACAGGGGTTGTAAATCCACTAAAAACAGGCTTTTTTTCCCATGCAGCATGGGCCTGTCAAGCTCACAGTGTCCCCTCGGCAGCAAAGATAACCCATCTTCTCAGATCACAGTATATTAAAGTTCACAATTAATTTAGATAGCTCCAGAGGAGCTGGGTTATTAGAAAAAAAAAATCTAAAAAGAAAAATCTGGAGATTAAGACTTATAAATCTGTGGGCATTAGGGAGAATTGGATTCTTTCTTATAAGGATGTAAAATCAAGTCTTTTTTTTATATGATTCAATTATGGATTGATAGGAAGGCTCGGAAACATGGATTAATGATCTTTCCTTAAAGCAAAAATTACATAGGAAAAAAAAAATAAAAAGCCAGTCATATAACAGAGAGAATTACTACTCCCCGACCCGTGATTAAGGTTTAGTAGGTTACGTTCGGAACAGCGTAAAAGGGAATTTGCGGATTCCCAGCGACATTAAGGGAGCGCGAACGCGGAGAGGGGAAGCAGTGCGATGCCGTAAATTACCCGTCCTGCAAAGAAGCCCCCCGGGACCAGCGGAGAAGCCGCAGGTTGAACCAGCTGGAGATTTCGGGCCAGGGGAGATGTTATTTAAGGGGCACTGGGACCTTCTGAGCGAGTTTTATAGACGTGGGACAAGCTCCTCAGCGCGGGGCATGATGTTGCACTGTCCACGATGGTTTGCATGGGTCAGGGAAGGGATAAAGCATTGGAATGGGATGTGGACAGGGCCCAGGGATCATTGCAGGGCTGAGAGTCACCCGAGCATCCCCGAGCGCGGATGCCGCAGTAATAAGGGGCACCGGGGTCCCTTAGATAACCCGTCTCAGAGCGAATATTTCCCTAATGCCGAGCCCGAGCCCTGCTCAGCATGAATTAGCAGCAAGGCGCATTGTTAGCAGAGCTATTGTTTATTCCTTTGTCCAAAAAAACAATGCGCTATCTAGGTCAGCCCTGACAGGGGCGAGCTGCGGCGCGGGAGGCTCCGAAAACGGAGCCTGAGCTTGAAGGTTGCGAGTGGGAATTTCCCATAAAATAAATTAATATGTGGCTGAATATTAATAATAATAAAAAGCCCCTGGCTGGTTTTCACATTGAGCACGGGGCCACGGCTCTGGACAAAGCAATTAAGAGGAAACCGGATTCCGCCGGGAAAAAGAACAACTCCCTCCTCTTCAAAGCCGCTTGCTCTGTGATGAGACAAAACCCTTTCCCTCCCTGGGTGCAGAGCGGAGTTAAAGGCCAAGGAAGTCTTTAAGCTCGCAGTTAATTCCCAGGCATTTCGGGAGGAGTTGGCACTGCCAAGGCAGCTCTTTAACACAGAGCCAGAGGCACTGAGGAGGACGCGGCACCTCGAGACCTCGGGAAACATCAAGGAAGAGAGTTAGGAGAGCAGGGCAGGGGCCGGGACACCTTTCAGCAGGGTTCTCTGGGCACCTCGGTGCTTTTTAGTCTTTTTTCTCCCTCTGCCGCTATGCACAGAGCAATCAGGAGATGCCGACACGGAGCCTTGGCATCTCCATCGCCCGCTCCGCGCTCCCCTCATCACCATCTCGATGCTCTCAGGCAGCTCTGAGGCATCACTCAATTTATATTCCTCATTTCCAATATTCCCGCTCACCTGAGGGGCCTGGGGAGGAGGGCAGCAGTATTTTACTTTTATTCCCCCGCTCTTCCCAGCTTGAGGATAGAAAATGCAGCCTCTAATTTATTCCAGACAGGGCCGCTTCCCCGTGCAATTGCCTCTTCCACGCAGAGGTATCAATTGCAAGAGCAAGGAGCAAAGCGCTGTGCAAGGAACGATGCCTCCGGATGCGCCTACGCTCGTGGCAAGTCAATGCAATCCCCCAATGTACACACGCAGCTCGGAAGGGTAAATCTTTCCCGGCCTCTACCAGGGCGCACGTGTCATTTACACAGCGCCGTCAATCAGCGCTCTCCCGCCAAGCGCAAACCCGTGTTGAATGTCAGCCGGGCGCGCGTTTCTATTCCCTGCTAAACGGGGCCGTTGCGCAGGCTCCGCGCTATTCCCAACCCTTCGGAGCGGCGCAACCGCAGCGTGGGATGGATGCAGCGGCCGCCTTCCTCCCCAGAAAGCCCTTCCCGTTGCGCCTTGCCAGGATGAAGTCATCTTCCCTGCTGAAATCATCCGCAAATGCCCCCCGAGGAGGCAGCGGGATGACTCATCCTCCCACCGCGAAAGGAGCAATCAGGCTGCTTTACCTTCATCAGCACGCGGGGCTGCACCTTCCGTACCCGGAGACACGGATCCTGCCCGGGATGCTGCTCCGATAGGGATGGAGCCTCGATCCAATGTTAATTTGCAGCATCCCGGGCTGGACGCATCAGATAAGCAGCCGGGGAGATGACAGAGCACAACCGGGCAACCCATCTAACACAACAGCAACACAGGCAGACGTTGCCCCAAATCCCCATCCTGCTTTTGGCTTCCTCCTTGCACAGTTTCAAGCCTCCTCCTGCTCCCACTGTTTGGAAAAGGTATTTAGTGCCTTGCCGCAAAGGATAGGACCATCGGATATGAGCTTTGCTTATGCACAGATCACTCTTAGCCAGCACAAAGCGAGCATCAGGCCCCCTGACAAAACACTTTTTTAGGAGGATTGGCATAAAACCTCCCAATGAATGCCGACATTCTCAGGAAAAAGTCCTACTGATTGTAATAAAATAAAATAAAATAAAAAAGATCATTTTCCTATAGGATTTTTGAGCCGTCCTGTTGAATTTAATGGAGGTTTTCTATTCTGGTCCGCAATTATATAAGAGCTAAAATACCTCCCGAGACGAGGAGATTGTCTATTACGTTCTATAGGATTGCAGAGTAATTTCCACCGAATCCTGTTATGTTTCTATAGAGCCTGACAAGTTAATCCCTATTGAACTTTACAGGGGCTCTTCCATAAGGGACAAATAGGCAGTGACATCTGCTAGCTGCAAAATGAGTAATACCCAGAAAATAGAGGTCTTACACATCACTGGTGTACTCAAAATCGCTGAAAGATGTCTTGAACAAGTAGCTTAATGGGGAAAATGCATTAAATTGATGTCACGTGGCTGCATGGCCACAGTTGTGTTGCAACATGCCTTTTCCACACAGTGTCATTTATCCGACCAACATTTCACCAATTGCAGTTGCTGTTGACACCCTCTGGATCTCATCATCCCGTGCCGGGACCTTCCGGGATCGGCGCGGAAGGAGCAAGAGCAATGGGAATCGAGGGGGAAATGGCATTTTAAAGCATGGAGCGAGCAAGGTATCTGCTCCCGTTTCTGGGTCCTAGCGGTGCTAATAAATGCATCGGCTCCGGTTATCCCTCTCCTCGCATTCTACCGCGGAACGGAGAAGAAAGGCTGCATTTTTCTTTCGTGCACAGTAATAGAGGGGGAAAGAAACATTCAGCCGAGATATCTGGAGACCAAAGTCTTTTTAAATCTAAGTGCAAAGTGGTTATAACAGGGAATGAAACAAGCAGGGGCAGCCTCAGGTTTCCTGCACCAACACGCTACTTTGGTTCTGCTGGTAAATGAAAAGATACTGATGCCTCTGTGGGTTTGGTTTTTCCCCTTGTGTTGTGCAAATGGGAGCACCAAAAATCCGATCCCAACTCTTAGTTCAAAGATCCTCATGGCAGAACCCCTTGGATCCGCTCTGTAGCCTTGTCCTGGTTCTTGGGATGCACCAAATCCCTACCTGGAGCCTCCGGGTGCTTTAAACCCTCGGGAAAAGCAGAGCTGGAGAGCGCTAAGCCAGGCTGAAGCCCGGCTTTTGCGGCAAAGACGCAGCTAAACAGAAATTAATCACTCCAGCGACTGCTAAAAGCACTCGTAATAACAGCTTGGCGCTAGGAATAAGGCAGCAATAATGCCACAGCCTTCCCGTGGCTCTCCAGGGAAAGGCGACCACTTTCCAGCTTCCAATTATCCTGCTGACGGGACAAGCGATCCAAAAGGTGGGACAAGCCGGCACATTCCCTGGGAATGCGGAGCTCGGGAGAGGCGCCGAGGGGCCCAAGGCGACCGCGGGCAAACCCATGGCAACGAGAAGAACAAGCGCCTCCATATGTCTCCCCAACTGCGCTCGCTTCCCGACGGAAAAGGCCAACGCGGCGCGGTCGGAAAAATACGGCGCGAATGCCGCGCCGGTTGCCAAATGCTAATTGCGGGGAAGCGGGAGTACCAGGAGGGAATGGAATCCTTCCCGACGACGGGATGGGGTTTTATGCTGTTTTACGCGCCGAGATCCCCCGTTGCGAGCCCAGAATGTGGCGCAGCATCCTCGAGACGAGCGGAGCCCCGTGTTTGTGCATCCAATGCCCGTGCGAGCGTTTCTGCCCCGTGTTTGTGCATCCAACGGCCATGCAAGCGTCTCGGCCCCCCTTGCGCACGCCCTTGCATCAACCCCGGCGTTTTGGGCAGCCAAACCCCCTTCGCAAGGAATAAAAACGAATGGAGACGCCTCACGTCCCGCGGTACAGAGCGCGCTACTATGCGCCGAGAGAAAGCCTCATTGACTCCCCGATGCCGCGCGTTATGAGATGGAGAAAGCGAGAGAAAACGAGCGGGGCTTGTAGCTCTAATACCCGAAAGGAAGCAACATGATGCAGCCTTTGATCCGAGCAGACAGCTGCGGGTTTTCACACAAACAGGAAGGAGGAGAAAGACAGCGATGGAGAAGGAAGAAGCAGCCGAGCGGGGACCAGACCCGGGCGTTTAAAGCAGGAATTCAAAGAGGAGCCGGGTGGTACCAGAGAGGGAGCCCAAAGGCGGCCCCTGTTTTGCACCGTGATTTGCAGCGAGCGCCGACGCGGCCGTGCATCACCCGGCAGAATGAACCTGCGCTTTTATAAACTATTTATTAGCCCTGTCCTGCGGCGCTACATCAATACGGGCAGCGGCGAAGCAAGGCAGGGGCTGTAAAAATACCATCTATCCAAAATAAGCTTCGTAAAATCAAGCAGGGGCCCGGACGGCCGAGGATGGGCTTGTGGCTTGACGTATAAAGGGGCTCTCAATCTTTAAGATAGAGCATTAAAATCCTCAAGCCCTTTCGGTTTGTAGGAGCCTAAAACAAAAGGAGAAAAATAATGATCCCGTCGCTGGTGGGGCTGGGAAAAGCGGCCTGAACCTAAAAGGATCCTATATGTTTTTAAGTGAGCTGTGGAGGGGAAAATCCACAGCAAAAGTGTCACCGAGAAAGGGGAATTTTAACAGGTTGGGCTGGATAGAAAAGAAAATGAAGTAAAAGGAGTCAGGTTTGGCCACCAAGGCATCTCCATTGGGCTGGGGTGTTTTACATCCCCCTCTCTGGACCTTCAGGAAATTCAACAATAAACAAATGCCACTTACTCATTAAGAGGAGAAGGAGAAGCGAAAAGAGAAGTTAAAGTTCAGCAAATTTTATAGCTCGAGCTCCGCCGGCGGTGGGATCTGTAATTCACTTTTCCGCAAGCACAAAGGGGGAAACTCGTGTTTTAAATCCACCTCGGTAAAGGTCAGCGCGACAAAGGCCATCCTGCATCGCGCTGTTTTCTTATTTATTTCTCACAGGTTCATTTGGCTGCTTTTCCGCAGTGCTGCCAGGAGAACCTGTCTTCGGAGCCCTCTCCTACAAGCCAATCCAGAGGAGATGTCCAAAACTTGGGTCTTTGTGACCCAAATGACAACAATACGACTTGTCCCGGTGGAGAAATCTGCTTAACACCCTTCTAAAGATGCCCTTGCATTATTTTTCCTGGTGTTTTTAGGATAAATAAAGCAACGATGGTTGGTTTGACGCGGGTTGCTCCCGAAACGGGACATGATGTGGTGGGACCCGTCTGGCTAAGGCGCAACCGTGAGTCCTCCACTGACTTCAAGGGCGCCCGGGGCTATAGACAGCTGCTATAAAATACACAACTGGATAAATAAACAGAAGGTAACGCAGAGGGAAGGGGGAGAAGGCGATCGGCAGAGCTCCGTGCCAAGGTGCTTCAAAAAAATAAGAGAAAAGCCTCCCCCGGAGCCGCCTGAAGCTCTTCTGAGCCGCCCCGGCTACGTGTTTCAGATGCTGAGAAGATTGAACTAATAAAAAAGGAATGAGAGAACTGTCATCGCAGATTACATGGTATTTATTCCAAAATCTGCTCATTACAGAAATTTGCAAGACAAATGGTTTTGCAGCAGGAAGTGGCAGCTCCTCCTTAAGTGTATAACGAGGAGCAAAAATTTGATCTTTCCCTCCCCTTTTAGCAACTCCAGCTCCAAGTCTTATCAACCACCCAAGAAATAACTTGCAAGGCCGAAAAAACATATTTTTTCAAAAAACTCTCTCCCAGCCTCTTCATAATCCTATAAGAAACTACGATTAAGAAATATCTGAAGCAAGGAAAGCTCATTTGGCCTGGAGAGTTTCTAGAGCTTCCAGTGCTCAGGATCATCATTCTGCAGCGACCTCTCCACGTCCTTCCTTCCTTGCAGGAAAAACCCTTCACCAAGGAGAGCGTTTTTTGGTCAGCTTTTAATCCCCCGGCCTCGATAAATGTTTAATTCCTGGTGCTGCCTTCGTGGCTGCGTACAGACTGGAGGTGCTTTGCATCCTGCCGTATCCAAGTGCTTCTAATGACATTTTGGCTTCTTTCCCAGTTAATTCCAAGCGCCTGAAACCCAAGCGCCGCGCTCGCCCTCCTCCCCTTCTCAGCATCACGGATGCGCGCGCGGATATTTGGCTGATAATACAGAATATTCGGGTTTAAAACAAGTCCCTGCAGTGGAGTCACGAGAAGGAAGGAGGAGAAGAAGAAGAAGAGGGAAAAAATACGCCCTGAAATATTACAGAGTAGAAGCTGTCAAGTTGAAAAAGCTCCTACAAGGTTTTCAATGCCATAACTGTGTTATTTAGCTCGGGATGAGAATTTTCAGACACACATCAACAGGAAAAAAAGGGGTTTCTGGAGGGAAAAAAAATAAAAAGAAGAGGAGAGAGGGAGAGAGAAGCGGCCTGTCTTATTTGCAGCTCTCCTTTGTTGGGAAGCAATTACAGCCTTACTCAATTTATGACCCAGAATGCACCCTAATCTACTTGTAAATGCATCTTATTCACCACACAGCACTTCCAGATACAGCGCGGGTAAATAAACGGGAGATTGTTCCTACCTACGTTGCGGCACAACTGTTAATTGTAACGCCCCATGAAACTTAATTATGCAAAGCAGAGCGGCGACACTGCAGCCATTAATGAGATGTTTGATTCAAGGATAATTTGTTGTTCGGAGCCTCGGACTTGTTTGGCCTGGCCCTGCCATCGGGCTGAACTAATGCTCCGTGCGGGCTTGTTTTAATAGGGAGACGGCGGCGATCCCGTTGGGCGAGCGCCAACAATCCCGTTGGGCTAGTGCCAATGATCCTGTTGGGCGAGCGCCAATGATCCCGTTGAGCGAGAGCCAATGAGCCCATTGGGCAAACGTCAACGATCCCGTTGAGCAAGCGCCAACGATCCCGTTGAGCGAGCGCCAACGAGCCCATTGGGCAAACGTCAACGATCCCGCTGAGCGAGCGCCAACGATCCCGTTGGGGAAATGTCAACGATCCCGTTGGGCGAGCGCCAACGATCCCGTTGGGCTAGTGTCAAGGATCCCGTTGGGCTAGCGTCAATGATCCCATTGAGCGAGCGCCAACGATCCCGTTGGGCAAGCGCCAACTCACTTCCCACCCCATGGATTTCTCCCATCACAACGGCCTTGGCCGTGGCTATTGCGTTGCCTGCCTGGCTTGGGAATTGCAAACCAGAAGGACACGAGGGGACAAGGAGACAACGGGAGAGATGACAACTCGGTGCAAGAACCTGCAGCACCCGCGCTGATAAGGTGCGTGATAGATAGCGCTGCAACGCAGAGACCTTCCCGGCTGCTCTAGGAGACTCTCTGCCTAAATGGGGAGATGAGATTGGTAGTCAGAGCTCGGCCTATTATTTAAGCGCCTGGTTATTGATAGAAAAACACTATCTTCTTAAATTTACAAGCAAGCGAGCAATTCAATTTCCCCCGTTTACAACACGAGATGGTTGCTCATATCTCGCCGTGGAGATACGGGAGCCTGTTCCCTCTGTGCTCCTTCCCAGACCGCCGCGCTTGCCCCCCTTCTCCCGGCCTTTCCCTCATTTTTCCTGCTGTGACATTCCTGCCTCCTGCCGCGGGATGGACGCTGGATGCATCCCAGCCTTCCCAACCCATGAATCAGGAGGATTTCTCCCCTCTCCGTCACGAGGAAAAGGAGGCAGAAAAGGCTCTTTATCTCCCGTGCGTCTGTTGTTGACAGGGAAGACATTGTAGGGCTGCTCTCGCTGTCTATTTTTTCCTTATAAATGTGGCGCTGAAAATAGCAAGTCACGAAGAGGGTTTCAGACACACGAGAGGCCCTGGGGAGCAGCCCTGCCATCAGCACGGGATTCCGGAGCCCACGGAAGCCGGGATGAGGAGCCCATCACTAAGGAGAGCGGGACACACCACGAGCCACAAGGTTGTTAGCAAAGGAGACTTCTCCTTTGCACTTTGTTATTCCCGAGAGGCGATTCCTCCTGGGAATAATGCCGCTCCATATAGAGCCCCGCTTGCAGCGCAACGTTTTCTGGCAGAAAACGCTGAGTTTTCACCCAAAACCCTGGCCACCCACGTGCACATCTTGTCGATGCGGTGAGTAAACCTCAGCTTCCCACGCGCTCCTTCCCTCGCCTCGGCTGACCCCAAAAAGGCACAAATTTGCTTTCCCGCTGCCACCAAAGCACCCCCAGCCCTGCTCTATCATCCCCTTCTGAGCGTTACATCCCTCATCCTTCACCCTTTTTCCATTTTTGACATTTTTTAATGCTCGGTGGAGCCCTCTCTCCCCACATTTGGAGGCTATAGGTGCGATCCAGCTGTGCACATCTGGGAGCACATCTGGGCATGGCCTCCATGCAATCCCCCATGTGGGTTTTGGGGGTATTTTTTGGCTCTACGAAAGCAAAAAAAATGCACCTCCTGGCGAAGGGCAGGATTTTTCAAACCATTTTGTTGGTTTTTTTTTTTCCCCTCTGCTGTCTGATACTTCATTTCAAGTGTTACTTTGATTTTATAGGAAAAACAAAAAATCAAAAACAATATGACCCCAATTGTTCCGAACTGCTATGGTGAAAAAAAATAACAAAGAAACAGCTATCCGCAGAGCGCTGGTCCTGCTGCCCTAATTCTCACCTTCTCTTATTCCGTAATTTCCTTGCTCATAACGCGGTGCCCAGCGCTGCGTGCAGTGTCTCGGCCGTGCGCTCGGCCGGGGCCGAGATATTATTGTTGATTTACACGGGCTCGCCGCGCTCCGGGAGCAGGGATTTGCTGTGCCCTGTTTGCCCGGCGCCGCTATCTCTTTGGAGATGGATATTGCCCCTGTGGGTACCACGTCCCGCATCCTTCCTCTCCTCTCGAGCATCACATTTTTCTTTCCTCAGGAACGCCGCGACGGCCCAATTGGGAAACACAGCAAGTAGCTGCTGGCTTGTCCATAAAAACAGAGGAAAAACACGGAATTTCACTGCTGCTTCTTAGATACCTGGCTCTGAATCCCTCTTCTCCCTCACTACTCCCATTTCTCCTTGGAGAGAAGCACCATCCCGACACCCGGTTGTCTTCTCCTCTCCTCTCCTTCGGCACATTCCCTTTTCCTCTCTAAATTGCACCACTTACATCCATGAACAACTTCCTACACACTCTGCAAACTCTAATCTGCTCTTTAAGGACTTTTGCAGCAGTTCCTCTCCGATGCTCATAAGTACAAAAAAAAAAAAAAAAAATCTCTCAGTTACGGTCCCGAAAGCCACGATCAAATGACAGGTTGATTTAGTGCAGCTCTCGCTAACAGCTTGCAGAAATTAGAAGTAAATAGGAGGTCAAACAGCTCACAAGCAATTTGACATTGGCAAATGTGGCTTCGTTAGATGCCTTCGGTAATAAAGCACAATCACATCTGTAGTTCACCTGAGCGCACTAAAGGTCATTACCAGCTAAAGATATGCTGAGAGAATAACACTTTAAACCGTTATTATTTTTAACAAGACACGGGTATTTTAAATTTCGCCTGCGTAATAAACTGCGGGCAGGCTACGGGGATGGGGAAAAGCTCGAAATACAATAAAAACCCAACAACTGAGAGCGGAAACACAATATGTAACCATCCATGGTTCTCAAAACGATGTCAGCCATTTAAGCAAAAGGCAGACTCGAGTATAAGTGAGCATGAAATTCAATATAAACATCCTCCCTCGCTGCAGACACCGGTGGCAGAGAAGCAGACCAAAACCTCATGAAATGCTAAGGGGAAAGACAAGGCACAAGGAGCTTTATATAGCAAAAAAACGATAAAGAAGTGGCAAGATCAAAACACAACTTGCAGTGCTGATATGGGGTATTGTTGGGAGCCAACGCGCTCGGCAACTGTCTGGCTTCAGACACGCCGAGTACGTTGATTAGTTCGTAATTCTCTTTCATCAAAAACGTAGGTAATCAGGGAGAAAATAATTCTAGGAAATGTCAGCTGCTCAAGACACGGGAGAACTCCGAAGAGGCAAAATAATGCATTAATGTTGGGAAATAAGTAATAAGTGGCTCTTGCAACCCAACCTGATGCACCGAGTGCTTTGACAGGCCGCTGATTTCCCGGCTGAAGATCCCCCATGATGTGGGATTGCAGTCATAATAATAGCAAGAAAATAACAAATGAAAAGAAGGGTAGAGCATGGTGATTATCCAAAAAAAAACGTTTTCAACACAGCTCCTGCTTGAACCACGATACATATTTCTGCTTCCCCCTGGATTTCGAGTTCCCCGTGAGCAATATCCCACTCTAAAGGGTCCAAAATGCAGCTCCTAAATCATAGCTATAGATTGCGCCCGCCGTCCGTGGTCCCAAAATAGCAGCGGCATCGCCGAGCCCGAGCCGGCCCCTCCGCTTCTCCACACCTCAGTTTCCCATCTGTTTAATGGGAATAATAGCAGCGACCCGTTTCACGGGCAGAATTAACATTTCAGCAGCACTTTGATGCTATGGTAACGGGGACATCGCACCAGCCCACGTTCCCCCAAGCTGCCGGGATTATTCAGCACAAACGCAGGACCCCTCGCATCCCGAATCCTCGGGGCTTCATCCCTTTCCTTCCCTTCCATCACCTGCTCCTCCTCATCCCCATCCCTGCGAGATGCTGGAGAACGGGCACGGCTGCGGGAGCTCCGAGTTCAAGGCCACATCTGGGCGCAGATGCCTTGTTCCCAGCTCAGATCCAGTTGGGATTTGGGCATTGCAAACAGTTAACGGCTACGGGATTGCCGAACATGCGGCCAGTGAGTCAGTGCCGAGGCCGTAACGGTGGCACGCGGCCACGAGCGGCATCATCCGCCGACGGATTTACACCAATCCACTCCTAATATCTGCAATATGTTTCTAACATCTGCTAACCACTTATTAACTCTCTACGTGCACCCGAAGAGCCGTCAATAAGTGCGATATGAAGGGTGACCCTGTCGCTAGCGTCCCGGGGAGCAGAAATCTCATTAAATCGGCTTCTCTCGGCAGGCTGCTTATCCCGAAATCTCACGGGAGGGAGCGTGGGGTGGGATGTGCATGGAAAACTGCTCGTCTGGTGCCTGCCATGCGCCAAAAAAGAGGGATGCAACAAACGCATCCTATGCCGGGGCATCTCATCTACCCACCGTGGAGACTTCCCAACTGGCAGCGCCGTTGCTCCGCTTTTCCGGAGGAGAAAACGGGAATACCAAGCAGCGGAGCAGCTCGCTCAAGGTCGCGGCGAGTCGCTACGAGCCCTGTCTCCGGTTGATACTCAAGCCCCAACCATGAAGGAAGTTCGTAACGAGATCAAGCGCGGTGACCTTATTCCGCACGCGGCAGCCTCGTGTGCTCGAGCAGATACGTTCCCCTCTCCAGATTCGAGGTGAAAAGCGTGTATTTAGGGACGGCGCCGCAGCGGGAGCCGCCAGCAAGGGCGAATTTCCTTTGCCCCGGGGTAGACGGCCCCGTTCTCCACAGCGTGGCCACCTACGCGACGTGACAGCGGCGTCACGGCACGTGTCCCTGCTCGTGCCACCTCTCCGGTGCTCCCTGCTCGCTGCAGACGCCGGCGCGAGCGGGCTGGAATTCCGCCTCCGATCCCCCCCAAATAATGTTTGTTGTCGCGCCGCAATCTTGGCAATCAATGTTAACAGCTGAACAGATCGTTTCGGCTGCAATATTTGCTAAACACGCTCAGACCTTGAAACCACACCTCAGCGTGCGCGCATTGTGGATGGAATTACATCCGCGGCTAAATAAGGGAGGGAGCGGGGAGAAAGGGAAGGAGGCGCCAGCCAATTAAAACGCAAAAAAAAAGACAAAAAATAAATTAAAAAAAAAAAAAANTGCAAAAAAAGACAAAAAAAAGATAATAAAAAATAACAAAACTGACGTGTTCATCTGCAGCACCTTCCACAAGCAACATTTTCCTGCAAAAAACAAAGCTTTGGGCACTGGGTACTGAGCGAGGGAACATCAACCGAAAGGCAAATGCAAGGCTTTGC
This sequence comes from Crypturellus undulatus, assembly GCA_013389825.1. Taxonomy (NCBI): domain Eukaryota; kingdom Metazoa; phylum Chordata; class Aves; order Tinamiformes; family Tinamidae; genus Crypturellus; species Crypturellus undulatus. The sequence continues at coordinate 28,592 of VWPW01008118.1, forward strand.
AAAGCGGGGTTTAATGGGCATCAAAATCAGCTGTGCCTGTATTAACCTCCAATGCCTTTGGATGGGGGAAAAGCTGGACTTTTCCCTCGAATTCCTGTGGTTCTGGAGCGCGCGTTGTGCCAACGCGGTGACGCATTTGTACACATTAGCGCATTAGGGCATCAGTTATACATCACGTCTGACAGGCCCGGGGCAAGTTCAGGTTTCTGAGCCCGACATCCATCACGGCGCCAGGCGATTTATCAGCATTTCCTCCAAGCAGAGCGGGAGAACACAACTTCTCACCTCGATAACCCATCACGATGCCCATCTCACCCCATCAAGGGTCTACGTGACCCTTTCCAGTCCCATAACCCCATAATCCCATCATGAAAAACCTTCCATCACCTCAATATTATATATATATTTATGTTTTTTCCATTTCCCACTTTTTTTCCTAATTACTCATCAGCTTCTCCAATCGAGGCGCTGCGCTGGGCACCGGGAGACCAAGGGACCCTCCTGCTAAAATCAAGCGCTGAGTAAAGAGCCGCGTTTACCAAGGCAAAGCGGCTTCAAAGCTTTCCCTTCCACTTAGATTTTAAGCACTTCTACAAAAGAGCATTGATTTTGGGTTAAATTGACTGATTTTATTCATAGCCGGTTCATACGGTGTATTCAAAAGACAAATTGTACGAGACTGCAAGCTATGGATCAGCTCTGATAATTCAGACTCCTCTTTTCCTCTTTTTTTTTTTTTTTTGTTCTAAATATTTTCCATGCTTGTAATTTGCTATTATTTGGCCCCTGCCTGGCCAGAAAAGGCATTTTCACAGTATGGGAGCCTCTCTTTGAAGGGAAGGTATTATATTTTAATGCCAATTACGAGAGAAGTAAGAATCAGACATCCCGGCAACTCCTTTGGAGCCGCTGCCTGGGAAATAGCCCGTGCGCGGGGAGGGGACGGCTGTTTTGCCCGCGTAGATTGTATTTATGCAGATAGTCCATTGACTCCAATTTAGCTGAAATATGGAATAAACATACGTCTCGAGTGCTAAACCCTCGTGACAGAGAGCGGCTCCGATCCCTCCGCTGCACCGCTGGGGCTGTTAAGCAAAGTGCTATATGAATGCTCCTTAAATATAGAGCACGCCAGGAATGTTTAAGGCGACGGGTTTGCAGGGCAGACTCGGGGAAGGGAGGGTTATAAGCGAAGGCAATTAAAGTCGGCCTTGTTTCCAGTATATATTTGGGCCTATAGGATATATATTCCTACGGCTGCATCCGTGCTCCCAACCGCATCCATTTGGGTTTGATTTTCCTGCATCACGTTAGTCTCAAACGGCAGGACCTTTCCAGCCCCACTTTACGCAACCTTTCAAGGTTCATTTTCTTAATTAGGGGAGAAAAAAATAGGAATCCTCCTTCTCCAAAAAGCAAAGGTTTGGTGGCCCCAACACATTTCCTCGCACTGAACACGCGAGCTTGTTTGGGAGGAGGGTGAAGAAATAAATGAACAACTTTAGAAAACGCTGAAGCACTAAAATTTGCAGAGCTTCTGGGTCAAAGCCCCTCTCAGACTTCCCTTCTGTTTTATTTCACCCCCTTGGGAATATATTTAAACGGATGAAAATCAACACAAAACAGTATTTTCTGGGGGAAATTTGAGATTTTTTTTCCTCTTTTCCTCCCCCTTGCTCGTTTTTTTGGAACCACTTTTCCATCGAGCAAACGAGCGGGAGAAAGGGCAATTCACTGAGCTCCGCAAAGGGCACAGATAAGTAAATAAATAATTAAATGAGAGGACCCCGAATCTCCAAGAATGCCAAGTGTAATTAGATTCCCAATCACGGGGATTCGGTAACTAGCTCCCTTAATTAAATCCATTAGATATTAATGGTCCAAGACACAACATGTGCCCTAGCAGATAAGACCAGGGCTCTGGTGGACCCGGGGGCCAGTCTGCAAAATGCCCCCGTGCTTGGGAAGTGCTTTGGGATGGACAGGGAAGGAGTCCCAGGGAGGCTGATACAGCCCAAAAATTCCCCATGTCACACGGAGGCGCTTGGAAAACAGATGGGATTCGGATCAGCTGTGAAATGAGGGAGGTGGCACCTATATTTTCGCTCTTCCATGAAGCCAAACCCCACGGCAGCCGCAGCGGGGAGGGAAGCGCTCGGTCCCGAGCGCGGCTGCACCTTCATCCCGCAGCCCCGTGACTCGGTGCATCCGCATCTATTAATAAGGGTTTAATTGCGGGGTTGTGTTTTATTCCCGTCACACGAGATGAAATCAGAACGAAGCAGCTTTCGGCCTCCGGGGGAGCTTCCATGCGCATTTTCCGCTTCTGGGCAGGGCGAATGAGAGAGGAGCGCTTTGAGCGAGGTGTCTCGCTCTGTTCTCGGGGATAAAAAGCGCTGGCCACAAAGACCACAAAGCCACGGGGACCGCAGATAGAAGGTTGAACTGCTCTTTGCAGAGCCTCCCACTCCCATCCGCTACGTTTCTGGGAGGAGATGCTTTATTCCCGCCCAGCATTCCCAATACTTAGGGAACGCGCAGGTAAAATTTCCTCCCTGACACCAATGAGGACAGGATTTCTCTTAATCTGCACCGGTTTCTGATCCATTAGATGAGCCCCATCGCGCTCACAAGGTCACAGCCCCTCGTGCGTGAAGGACGGCGGTTCCAGCGCGTCCCGCAGCCCTGCAACGCGCCTCTCCATCCATACCCCTGCTCCATACGTTATTGCTTCCCTGGAAATGACTCCCCTGTTTGCAAACGCCGATTAGCGCTCTGATCTTTGCAGAACGGCTGCTGTTATTCCAAATAAAGCGAAAAACAGGAGAGGAAAGACGAGTTTGTACCCCACCATCGCACAGCCCGCTGCACCAGCCAACTGCAATCCGTCTCCAACACGAGTCGGTGCCGACATTCCTGTCCCAAAAGCTTGGGAGCAATGACACGGCGGACCCAGGAGGACACTTCTACCTGCATATATCCACTTCATTACTGTCTCACCGGCTCAAGTCACTGCGACTTATGAGGTTTTAGGACGCGGCCAAGGTCATTGCTGGCAAGGTTCTCTTCTTCCCGTCCTACCATTTGTTCTAGCTTATTTCTATCTAGATTCTTGTATTCCTGCCATTAAATTATGGTAATTTAAGGCTCCTGCGTTCTGGGCAAGGCAGACAAAGCGAGATACCCAGCGAGGATGCCTGCCAGAAACAGAGTCTGTCTGCACCTTTCAAGTATCTCTTAATTATCTCTTTCTAATGGGGAAAGGTCTGAGTTCAGGTGAGTGCTCCCTGCTCTCTCCTATTTGATTCAATTCTACGGCTCATGAAATATGCTCTCGCCTCATCCGAAGGACAAATGAAATGAAACAGCCTCTTGGAAGGAGACAAATGGAGGATGCAGCTCAAGACATAACTCAAGGGACTTTAGGAAAGTCAGACGCGGGTTTTGAAAGGTACCCAAGGAATTAATAGAGGCAGGGAAGTAATTGGGGAATAAGTCAATGAGCTGGTTGAGGCGCCGCATGGAGTTGCAGTGGGAAGTCTGTCACCAGAAGTGCTCAGGGGGACTCTCCTCAGTCGCTTGGGTGCAAAGAGACAAGATATTTGCAAGGAAGGGGATGAAAGATGAATTTGCCAAGCAAATAGCAACTGGAACGGCATGGAGATAACGGGCAAAAGTCATCAGGATTCACCTCCTCTTCTCCATCCCACGTTGGGCCTCGAGGAAGACGCCTTGGGATGGAGATACCCAGCAGATACCAGGAGATACTCAGCAGGGCGCTGGGAAGACAAGTGTGGGCAGAAGGTCTTTGAGGAGCCACCAGCCATGGATGAGGCTCCCACAAGGGTCAAGCGAAGAGCAAGCAACGCGGTTGACATTGGCCAACCCTTCATCCCAGGGAGCCCTGGAGATGCTCATCTCTTCCAGGGCCAGGAGTGGGATGTCAACAGCTCCCGTGCCCTGCGGAGGAGAGCACTTGAACTCTCCTTTCTCTGCTCTTCCGATGAGCTCAGAACGGGCTCGGAACGGCAGCCCCAGGTAATGAAATCGGAGGGGCCTCCCCTCACCAGCGCGGAGGCGGCCTCGGCAGCCGGCTCCAGCCGAGCAGAAGAGGGACGATTTGATTTTAATCACAGAGATTTCAGGTTTTATTCCGCTCATTAAAATTTCTGATAAGGATTTAGCCTGACATTAGGCAGTGTTTGGGAGGATGACGAGTGGCGACAGAGAGGGCTGCCTCGCAATGATGGGGACAGGAGCAGGTGTTGGTGTAAAGGGAGATGATCCGGGGGGGAATATCTGCAGGAAAGNATTTCTGATGAGGATTTAGCCTGACATTAGGCTGTGTTTGGGAGGATGACGAGTGGCGACGGCGGACCGAGAGGGCTGCCTCGCAGTGATGGGGACAGGAGCAGGTGTTGGTGTAAAGGGAGATGATCCGGGGGGGAAAATCTGCAGCAAAGCAAGGATGGGAGCCTTGGATTAGGAAGAATTAAGGCCATGTTGCCTGGTTGGACCTGGAAGAAGCCCGGACATTCCCAGCACCTCCCAAATTCTGCGATAGGAAAGGGCTCCCTTAAGAAAGGGAATCTTGGCCTCGTGCTCCTCACACAGCTTTCCTCGGGGGAAGGAGGAATAAAAAAAACAAGTGAGTGCAGAGAAACGAAGCCATATGAGCTCCCTGCCTTCTGGAGGAGCCTGAAATATTCCAGTGGCGACGAAGGGGAGAACTTGGAGAGGGAAGAGCGTGATTCACTCTGACTCAGGCACCAGGATGCTGCTCTGCAAGGAGCTCTGTCCCCTCCATTACCCTCCTGGGCCACCCAGGGTCTAGGTTTTGCTCAAGGCAGCCTCCCATCCGGAAAAGGAGCCCATGGATGCATCCGCATCCGCATCCATCCGAGTGCAGCTCCCGGCCACCAGCTGCGCCGGAGCCCCGTGTTTGCTTGTTGATTGGGAACGCAGGCAATTTGCCTCCTATTTCTTCAGCCAGCTTCTCACAAATACTGTTTTAGCACCTGCTTAGTGCTATTCATGAAGAACAAGAAGCCGGAGGGGCCCGAAATCACCGGAGCAAAAGGAGGATTTAGGGAGCTTCACTTGACTTTGGGAATGGCCAAGCACTTGGATTGGTACCCGGAGATGAGACGACTTGGGCGCATTTTGAATCAAGGTGCAATTTTTTGCCCCAAGGGAATGAATCCTTATAAAGAAAAAGAATTAAATCATCAAAATTCCATAATATGAACTGTAAGGAACATATAGGATGCTTTTAGCCAGGACCTTTTCTATCCGCCCGTGCGCCCAGGACCTAGAAGCCAGGTCCAAGTGCAATTCCCACCAAACCAAGGGTGACCAAAAGGACCAAGGCAGCACGTATCCACCACGGAGCCTTCATCCCAGGCCACAATCCGGTCCCATCTCCATTTAAGACGCCAGCCAAAGCGCTCAGGTGTTCCCACTTACTTATCAAGCCGCTCCTCTCCTTCTTCTCTCCCCCCTCGTCTCTATTACTCTCCTCTCCAGCAAAAGAACAAGAAATAAAAGGCAACCTCTCTGTCACAATAGCGCGTCAGGCTCCTCTCATTCCCCGGCCCTCCTCTCGCCTCCTTTTCAACCCTCCGCACTCAGCGGAGAATTTTCCTTCATTTAAATTAAGCCTCATTTCCAGGCTCATCTTCTCCTCTCGCTCCCTCCTCTTTACTCCAGAATGGGCAGTACATGACGGGCACGAATAGAGACCCCATCCCCACTCCCCAGGGCTTGTTTTTTCCCCTTTATTTTCCCATTCCTTTCCTTGCTGGAGCATTTTTGCCCCCTTGGAAGGCATTTGGGGGCTACTCAAAGCCACCAGTTTGTTCGCTCGGCTACATCAGGAGCCAGAGACAAGTTGCAGCTTCATTACATGAGCGCAGGCTCTAATCCCTTTTTTTTTTCCATTTTTTTTTTTTGCAGGCTGTTTAACTTGTAAGGACAACAGATGGATACGGGGCTGCAGAATGCGGCTCTCCTTCAGATCCATCGCGGAATTGCAAAACAGAAGCGCCAGGCTGAGGAGTGGGAAGCGGGAGCAGCTCTCGCCGCGGCCGCCCCAGATGAGGCACAAGGAGCAAACGCGCCAGGACGGCAGCTCCTGCGGCTGCACATCAGAGCAGGGATGAACTTCTGCTTTATTTGATGCCCTGCACGGAGCTCGTGTGCACTGCCCGCGTCTCGGCCTCTCTCCGGGTCCCTTTCCGAGCAGGGAGGCAGGAACGCGGCTCCTTATCGGACGCGGCAGCCCAGGCAGCTGCCAGCAGGCAAACGGCGCCTTTGTTTGCCCTCGGATGAAAGCCCAGGTAATTAAAAGCAGGAATCGCTCTCCCTTATCTGCAGCCGCTGGCCGGCGCGCGCGGCCCCTCGGGATGCGCTCGGTGCTCCCGACTCCGGGATGCGCTTGGTGCTTCCAACTCATCCGCTCCCGATAACCCCATCGAGGTCCCAGGAATGGGCCCTTCTGGGTGGCAAAACCCAAGGGCCGAGTCGTGGGCACTGAGCACGGGGACCGGCATCGCCTTCCCCAGACGTCCCAGCCCGCGCCGCCCCCGAACCCTTCTCATTAAGCGGGAATTGAATTCCGTTAATTAAAGCGAAAGGAATCAATTAACCTTATCAGCAAAACGGGAGCCTTTTGGAATAGGATACGGGGAAAGGCTGCTCTCCGTCGTCCCCAAAACCCTCCCTGGATGATGGCACCACGTCCAAGCAGCATCCCTCCCGCCAGGGATGCTCCGTGCATGGGATCAGGTGCTGCTCGGAAACGGAATTGGCAAAAAAGGGGATTTCAAAGCCACTAACACCCCCAAGATTCACCACCAGGCTCCAATGCCTGGATTCAATTAATATTTTTCCCCCCTTCTCCTCCCAGCGCCCCGAGTAGCTCCGCACGGCGCAGCAGACCCGCTCCGGAGAGAGGCAGGATCTCAAATCAAACCCAACAGGGTTATTTGAAAGCAGATAAAAGCCTGGCTTCCATCCCGTCCCCTTGCTCCCCAGCCTCCAACATTTGTTTTTTTCCTTCCTTTGCTCTGTGCCTTGTTGGAACGGCTTAGAAATGCAACCATTCCGTAACCACCTCTGGATATTTTGATGTACTCGCTCCCTTTTAAACCGCGCCGAACGTGACTCCCACAGGCGAGTGCCCAGGGACCTTGTTCCGTTTAGTCCATGCTAATTGCCAGAGCAGCCCCGGGAAGCGGCTCCTTCCAGTTCTTTTCCAATGCCCCCTGGATGCCTGGGCCCTTGCACTTTGTAGGACGGATGGGAGAAGCGGGTACCACTTGTCCTTGGCTTCCCATGGGCAAGGATGCTCCATGAAGGATGCTCCAACGGTGATGGAATCCCGAGCCCATTCCTGTGGGTTGTCTCCCATTTCCACCCAAATCCATCCCATCCAACGGGGCTCTGCCTCCCAAAGCTGAGGCTAAAGGCGGCATTTAAAAATCTCAATCCCTGCCTGCAATAACAACATCACCATAATAATAGCTCCTGCCGAGCACCCTTAATCTGCAGAGATCCAGGCACTTTAGAAAGGAGCAAAGCAATTACAGCGAGGGGACAGCGAGGAAGGAGCGGAGCATCATCAAAGTACAGGGATTTTGCTCAAGGAAATCACCAATCCGGACCCAAATCTCCCCAGTCTCCCTCCAAAATGACACCGGGAGCCTTCGCCTTACCCAGGAACGCTGCTCTCCGGATGGGGGGAACATCCAGGGAGGGAAAGGAGTAGGAAGAGGCAACAAGCTCCCAAATTCCAAGCCCTGGATGCCCCCCAGGGCAGCACTGGGGAAAACCTCGGAGCTGGGAATTCGGGATGTCATCCGCACGAGGAACACGACTTTGCGGGCAGCGCGTGTTTCCAGCAGCACAGAAATTGGGGAAACGGGATGCAAATACCTTAGGAACGCGCCCGGCAGTCCTTTGTGCAAGCACATTAGGATACAATACAAATGTACCCAAAAAAAAAGGCTCCGCAGAATAAATACTGCGCTCATAATGGGCCGCCGAGAGAGAAAGAGATTTAATGGCAACATATTAAATGTAAATCAACACAAAAAAGGTACCTGGGAAGGGAAGAGATATACCAGCTTAGGGATTAGAGCACAAAGCTGTAATATTTACTCGCGGGATTAAGGCACTTATAGGAAATGAAATATTGTCCTTTTGTAATAATTCAATCCCTCGCCTTCTTCCAAGGGGGATTGGCCAGATCCAGGTATTTTCGGGAGACAGACGGAAATTCACCCCTATTACGAGCAGCACCGGGGGCTGCAGCTGCCTATAGACATTTCCAAGGGAAAATCACCCCAAATAAGGCTGGGTTTTGCTCCTCCTCTTAGCCTGCTGCATCCCAAGGGAAATAGGTGGGAATTGCGCCTGCTGGGATCCCACCCATGCAATCTGAGAGCCTCTCTATGCCGTTTTCCTACCCTAACTTCCCAGCCAGGGCCATTCCTCAAGGTCACCCATCCATATTCAACGCGTTTCCAACAGATGGCCAAGAATTCCCGCACAAGGCGGACGCTTCCCGCAGAAACGGGCTTTTTTTTTTTTTGGTGGAAACCCAAGTTTCCATCAAGCAGCCGCTCTCCACCATCTCTAACAAGTTGCAATAACACCCAGCTCCAATGGCCCCGGCCTCGGGTTTGTTTTTGCAGACGCTGCTGGAGGCTTTGCCCACCCGTAGTTATTATTTCATTGCTTTGTGCCTCGCTGTCAAACTTCATTGCGTTTTTTTTTGCCTTTTTTTCCACCCCTCTAACCTTAACACCATATGTTTCCTAATGAAAAATGTCTCCGTATTCACACCTGGAATTAAGGACGGGGAAATAAATGGCGCAAACGCTTGTCCCTGGGAAGGACCTGCTTTGGCCGGGGTGTAAGCAGGGACCTCACACGGCATCTTATGCTTTATAAAAAGGAAAAATAAGGATTATTAGTGCAGATGGAGAGACTCGAGTGGTTTGTCTGGGGTCTGGGGATTGCTCCGCATCAGGAAGATGCTCTTTCCTACAGCAGGGAAAACACAAGGAGCGAAAATCCAAGCCTTTTTCAGCGGGGAAAAGCAGATTTCCCGCCTAATCCCGCCGCCAGCTGCCTAAGGAGCCTTGGGAAAGCAGCTCCTGCCTCTTCCCAAGCCTCCTTGCCATGCGATAATCCCATTTCCCTGGCTGTGCAAGCTACAGCGTCCCTNTTATTAGTGTCGTGGCACAGATGGAGGGACTCGAGTGGTTTGTCTGGGGGTTGCTCCGCATCAGGGAGATGCTCTTTCCTACAGCAGGGAAAGCACAAGGAGCGAAAATCCAAGCCTTTTTCAGCGGGGAAAAGCAGATTTCCCGCCTAATCCCGCCGCCAGCTGCCTAAGGAGCCTTGGGAAAGCAGCTCCTGCCTCTTCCCAAGCCTCCTTGCCATGCGATAATCCCATTTCCCTGGCTGTGCAAGCTACAGCGTCCCTAGGCTCGCCACAAGCTCTCCCGCAATTCCCACCATTCCCAATGAGAACACTCCGGATTTGCTCCACCGTATTCCTAGGGATTCAGGGAAGTTTCACCAGGCTTTTTTTCCCAGCCCAACATCTGTTTCCCCTCAAAAGCAGCCAAGGGCCAATACGACGGAGCGGCTAATTCCAGCCGAGAATTATCCGCAACGCATCCAACGCCTGGCGAGACAATTCCAAAACCTCCGAGATGAACATATCCAAAAAACACTAATTAACTTGGGGTGGTTTCCTCTCCTCCTTCTCCCTCTTTTTTTCCCCCTTTCTTTCCTGGTATCCACAAACCAAACTGAGATGCAGGTGAAATCATTTTCCCAGACTCTCCGCTTCCATCAGATCTGCCTGATCCGCCTCTCCTGCTGCTCCTAATCCCCACTGGGATCAAAGATTAAGTATAATGTGGCCTGGGATGCGGGCGCTGCAAAGGGGAGATGCTGCTGGC
>VWPW01008119.1:0-15377 GCA_013389825.1 Crypturellus undulatus
CCCAGTTTTTGTAATAAAAAAGAAAAGCAGGAAATAGAGGCTATTACATGACTTACAAAAGGTAAATGAGATCATGGAGGAAATGGGAGCGATGCAACTGGAACTACCATCGCCAACTATGATACCCACCGCTTGGCGTGTTTACATCATCAATTCGAAGGACTGTTTTTATATGATACCTCTGAATCCAGCAGACTCAGACAAAATTGCATTTTTGGTGCCCAGTACTAATGTGGCAAGACTGCACCGATGGTTCCAGTGGACAGTCCTACCACAAGGGATGAAGAATAGTCCCACTATATGCCAGTGGTTCATGGCGAAAGCACTCAGCCCAGTGCAAATGAAACGGAGAAATGATTTTCTACTGTTATATGGATTATATGCTGATAGCAGATGCTGCTGTGGGCAGACTACAGGAGGCACTGGCCACCTTGAAAGAAAATCTGACACAAGTGGCCATGCTGGGAGCTGGCAGTGTCCCCGGAGCTGGCCCGGCTCCCAAAGTGCTGCCGCGGCTCCAACTGCTCGCGCTGTTCCCTGCTTTTTATGCAATCCTCCCACCCTGAACATGCCCACATCGGTCCTGCCTCCTCCTCCTCCTCTTCTTTCTCCTCCTCCTCCTCCTCCTCCTCCCAGCCTGGCCCTCTGCACGAGAGGACACGCGGGGCAGGGAGGGATGGCAGAGATGGAACCTGCAGGAGCATGAGGCCAAGCATGGGGGCATATTGCTGCCCAAGCGTAAGCAGGACACGTCGGAGACCCCCTCCCCTGCCCCGCTGGCTCCAGCCCTTTCCCTCACTCCAGAGCCGACGAAGGTGGCATCACCCTGGTGTCTCTTGGCCATGAATATTTAAGAAGCCCTTGCAAAGGTGAATGTTTATTAACATATTAACTCTACAAAGAATGTTTATTAACCCACTGCAAGGTGAGCGGGGCTGGATGCGTCCAGCAGCACCGCAGGTCCCACAGCAATGCAGGGGCTGCTGTGCTTCATTTGCTGCTGCATTCATGTGTTTTATCCATGTAAACTCAGGTCCAGTGCAGGCCCTACACATATTCCTGCCCCATCTGTCCCTGGGAGCGCAGCGGGCCTGGCTCCGAGCAGAGCCAGGATTGCTCGCCCCGGGGATCCGAGCAGCCTTCAGCACCCATGGATTAAACATTGACCTATGGGCACCTTCACGTGCAGAAAATGGGCCAGGACTTTAGACTGCCCTCAATGACTCTGCAGGGGCTGAGGAAGGAGGCGGCTGGCGTGGTGGGGCACTGCGCCCCTGCACCCTTCAGCGAGCCTCCCGCAAGGGCCCTTCTAGGGTCAGGTCTGTCCCAATGGCTCTGGGCATGAGTTTGTTAGGTCTCAGTCCACATTCTCTCTCAGAGTAAACTGTGAAAATATTGAATATGGTCTCCTGAAACGGAGATGATTTCAGCTGTCGCACAGTGTGCCCCCATCACCCTGGCATTGAACCTGGGGGAATGCCTGGTGTCTCCAGCAAGGAGAAAGGCCTGGAGCAGGCTATTGCTGGCTCCATCCTCAGCCATGGGGGATCTCATTACAGCAGATCCCTGGAGTCTTCCTTATCTGCCGAATCCCAGACCCTCACTACTACACATAGTTTCCTTCATAGGTCTTTGGTCCTGTAGGAGCTGGGAGTGGAAAGTCCTGCTCATGTGTGAGTGATCTCCTTCTTCCCAAGAGGATGATGGAAGGGAAATTGCGCTCTCCAGCGGCTCCACAGCCACAGACTGGGGAAGCAGCTCCATCTGCTGAGCCAACAGCACAGGTTGGGAACTGCTGTCTCGGTGCCCACTGCTGCTCAGGTGGATGCGGGGCATGGGCCCCACCGTGTCCGCATCTGCCATTGCAAGGGGCCCCAGGAGTGAACTCGGGCTTTGAAGATGCCCTAGAGCCCCAGGGAAGGGGGAGTGATGGACAAAGTATGGCCAGGAGAGGCAGAGAGATGGTCAAAATATGAAAAAAAAAAAAAAGAGGGGAGAAAGGTACTCTGCTTTCAGGCTGCCCCGAATTCAACCAGTGACCTTGTCCTGCACTGAGTGAAGAAGTAAGGGCTGGGGTGATGTGGTCTGAAGGGGCTTTCGGCCTCTGGCACACAGGCTCAGTCAGCTGCTTCGCTGGCCAGCAGAAGCCCTTGAGAGCTACCTACTGCAAAAGCTGGAGAAGCGGCGCTCAATAGCTCCAAAACCCCCACGGAAGATGGGAAAACTGTTCTCAGTTGCTACTATCTTGTAAGGATGAGCCATAAAAGTAATGTGAGCATCGAGCGCTGCAGGTGCTCTGAGGCAGCCAACATGGGGCTCTGAGGGCACTGAGGCAGCCGACATGGGGACGAGGATCCCAGGAAGGCTGAGCAGGGTTGGCTCCGGGCTCCTCATGGCCTCAGCCTGATGCTCCCAGGTGACCCCAGGGATGGAGGGACCACAGCTCCATCCACAGTGGAGATGCACCTTCATCCCAAGCTGTCTCAGCTTCCCAGGAAGAGAGCAGTTTTGAAATGTAAAAATACTTTGTTCCCTGCATCCCTTTTTGGATATACAGGGTCTTTGCCCTGGTGGTTTTCCTACATATTTGATGCCAAGGGCTTGTCAGTGATCAAAGGTTTGACTGCAGAGATGGCCAGGCGCCTTGGCTTGACTCGGTATCTATTTATCTAGCTTGGAGCAGGGCAATGACAACCTGTCTTTGAAGTGGATGCGGATGGAGGAATGACTCATGTTCAGCATCAGACAAGGAGGGACGTGCTAGGGGCATTGCTACCTAAATTCAGCCCACTCATAAGTAAACACTTGCCCTGGGTAGAGGAAGATTGGGTAAGAGATCACCTAAGGAAACTCGATACCCACAAATCCATGGGCCCTGATGGGATGCACCCCAGAGTGCTGCGGGAGCTGGCGGATGTAATAGCTAAGCCACTCTCCATCATCTTCGAAAGATCCTGGAGAACAGGGAAGGTGCCAGAGGACTAGAAGAAGGCCAGTGTCACACCAGTCTTCAAAAAAGGCAAGAAGGAGGACCCAGGCAACTACAGGCCAGTCAGCCTCACCTCCGTCCCCGGAGAAGTGATGAAACGGCTCATACTGACCGTTGTCTCCAGGCACGTGGAGGACAAGAAGGTGCTCAGGAGTAGTCAGCATGGATTCACCAAGGCGAAATCATGCTTGACTAACCTGATAGCCTTCTATGATGGAATGACCAGCTGGATAGATGAGGGGAGAGCGGTGGATGTCATCTATCTTGACTTCACCAAGGTTTTTGACACCGTCCCTCACAACATCCTCCTAGACAAGCTCCGGAGGTGTGGGATGGATGAGTGGTCGGTGAGGTGGATTGGGAATTGGCTAGGTGGCAGAGCTCAGAGGGTGGTGATAATCAGTGGTGCAGAGTCTAGTTGGAGGCCTGTGTTGAGCGGTGTCCCCCAGGGGTCAGTCCTTGGTCCAGTCCTGGTCAATTTATTCATCAATGACCTGGATGAAGGCACAGAGTGCTCCCTCAGCAAGTTTGTAGATGATACGAAGCTGGGAGGAGTAGCTGACACCCCAGAGGGTTGCGCTGCCATCCAGAGGGACCTGGACAAACTGGACAACTGGGCGGTAAGAAACCTCATGAAATTCAACAAGGCCAAGTGCACGGTCCTGCACCTGGGGAGAAACAACCCTAGACACCAGTACAGGCTGGGGACCGACCTACTGGAGAGCAGCTCTGCAGAGAAGGACCTGGGCGTCATGGTGGACAACAAGTTGACCATGAGGCAGCAGTGTGCCCTCGTGGCCAAGAAGGCCAATGGCATCCTGGGATGCTTTAAGAGGAGCGTCTCCAGCAGGTCGAGGGAGGTGATCCTGCCCCTCTGCTCAGCCCTGGTGAGGCCACATCTGGAGTATTGTGTCCAGTTCTGGGCCCCCCAGTACAAGAGGGACGTGGAGCTGCTGGAGAGAGTCCAGCGCAGGGCCATGAGGATGCTCAGGGGCCTGAAACATCTGCCCTGTGAGGAGAGGCTGAGGGAGCTGGGCCTGTTCAGCCTGGAGAAGAGAAGGCTGAGTGGGGACCTGATCAGTGTCTATAAGTACCTCAAGGGAGGCAGTGAGGAGGATGGGGCTGGCCTCTTTTCAGTGGTGGCCACCGACAGAACAAGAGGCAATGGCCACAAACTGAAGCATCAAAAGTTCCACAGGAACTTAAGGAAAAATTTCCTGACAGTGAGGGTGACAGAGCACTGGAACAGGCTGCCCAGAGAGGTTGTGGAGTCTCCTTCTCTGGAGATCTTCAAGACCCGCTTAGATGCAGTCCTGTGCCACGTGCTCTAGGTGGCCCTGCATGTGCAGGGGGGTTGGACTAGATGACCTCTAGAGGTCCCTTCCAACCTTAGGCATTCTATGATTCTATGATTCTATGATAAAGGGAGAGTTTATCAGGCATTTCCCCACACGGCTGAATCTGAGAAAAAGCCAAGTCACCATCAAACTGGAGATACAGCAAAACCAAGGCTGTTCCAGGGGCCTGGGGTGGGCAAGGAATAACTGGGGGTGTAGATTACATGACTGCAAGGCAATGGTTATGGGATCATCCTGCTCAACATGGGAGATACCCTGGCTGGAGAGCAGCTTACTCTCTTCTATGGGCAGCCCAGGAAAAGTTGTGGGAAGGATTCAGCACAAGTACCCCCATGTACCACAGTTTGAAGCCATGCCACAAACAAGTGAATGTGCTGTGGAAAAATGCTCTCTAATGGCTATGGAGCAATTTTATATGCAAATATTGTCCTGCATGTGTAAGAAATAAGACAGCAGCTCTTTCTGGGCTTGTTCACTTGCAAAAGTACATTGACTTTTAAAATGCAGCGGAGCAGAATGATGTTGTCCCCCACATGAGTCTGTCAGACTGGAGAAGAATAATGCACTTACTTGGAGACTAAAAATATCAGTAACTGATGTTAAACTGTTTTCTTTTTGTTTTTGCTGACACTTGCACTTTCAGGCTGATGGCTTTTCTTCGGGGCATAAAAATGCCACCAGTTCCTGGTTCAGGCTCTCCTCGATCCTGTGCTAGCGAGGGTGAGTTCAGTGTCAGTCCGAGTGTCTTATAGTTCATTAAGTAATTGCTGAAGCCAGGAGAAAAAAAAAAAAAAAAAAAAGAGAGAGAGAGATTTGCACTCAAAGGCCAAAGGCTTTTCCTACAGTGTCCTAAAATCAGCACTGGGATGAATGGGTCCAGAGCTGGGACCAGCTCCAACCCTGCAGAGCTGGGTCTGCTTTCCTGAAACACTGCTTGTAAGCAGTATCTCCAGCTTGCAGTTGCCCAAATGCCACCAGAACGACCTGCCTTCCAGGCACTGGATGTTGTGTTACGTTGAATTTCCAGATGGAGCCGACGTGTGGTCCAGAGCCGTTGGGAGCCCAGTGATCAGGGAAGTGGAGCTTCACAGTCCTCAGCATCCTTGATGCCGGCGGCGGAGATGGCTTGCCTTGCCCAAGAGATAGCCAAGCTGAGCTGCAAAACTGCTCTGAGCATCGGTAGCTCCTGCAGGGGCAGGGGGAGCAAAATTTAAGAGACTTAGTCCCTTTTTTCCCCTATGACACTAAAGCTTCTCTGTGCGCAGCCCCATTGCAAAGGCTGGGGCTGCACTTTTGGATGAGGACGTGCACTAACATCATGACAGCGATGTCAGTGAAGTCAAAGGACACAAGTTCTCTTACAGCTGAAGGGTTGCCCTATAACATGACAGCCTAATTCCCTGCAGGAGCAACAAACACGGAAAAACAACTACATTTGTACTGAACTGCAGAAAAAAGCATTGTGCAGAGAAAGGTAAAAGGGGAAGATCAGGGAATTAAGGCCTTCCCAGGGACTGGTGGGCCAACACACACCGTCTATAAGAAAAGTTAGAGAAAGAGCAAGGGAAGTGACAGTGACCAAACAGCAGGTGGGCGAGATCATTAGAAGCAAGAAAATACCCTTCAAGAAGCTGAAATCACAGGTGGATGGAGAGCTGGGGAACACAGGCCTGGGCACCTGCATATTAGTAGATTTTGTAACAAAAAAAAAAACCAGAATTAGTGGGTGTTTGGATGAATATGAGCTCCTTAGGAAGTCAACTGTCCTTGCCTTAAAAACCTCTTGCACTTAGAAAGAACCAGAGGGCATGAGGATAAGGATAGTCTGTCTGAAAGAGTTCATTTTGATTTCCTAAAGGCTTCTGACAGAACCAATGAGGACCTGAAGGTGGCAGAGCAGACTCAGAATAAGAGGACAGGTCCTGGAAAGGTTAAATACCTGGTTAAATGATAGGAATGGTCCATTCTCTCAGTGGAGATGGTCACAGGGCAACATCTCAGGCCCTGGGTTCACTCGAGGGGAAGAGATCTGCTGAGACAGTAGATATAAAACACCAGAACTAGAACATTGTGACCTGAAAATGGCAGCAAAGGAGTGAGACAGTAGCAGCATCCCTTGTAGAAAAGCACAGTGACCTTTCCAGTGGGATATTTGCTGTAACACACTTAATTTGCCTGGGACACATCTCCATCCCCTGGAAGGAAACCAAGGTCTTCTTTACTGTCCTCCTCTTCTATGGCGAGGAATCACTTGATCAGCAAATGTGGTGGAGTTTGCATTTTCAGCCCTAGAAGTAAAGCAATCTTAAGCATACCTTAAGATATGTGCACTTTTTAATTTTAAATGCCTGGTATTTAGTACAACTTGACATAATCCCATGGGGAAAAGAAACCAGTAGTAAAGGCAGTGCTGCAGTGGGCAGGAGCAACCTTGCCAGGGCCAGAACTTACCCCAAGTTTCCCTTTTGAGTACACCGTATCCCCGGCACCTCTGCATTCCTCTGGGAAGAGACAGTTTGGGGTCCAAACCAGATGAGAGCGGGAATGCTGTGAGCTGTCAGACCAGGGCTGGGCATGGAGCACGGTTTTCCCACCACGCACAGCACAAACTTCTGCATGGAAAAACTTGCCCCAAGAGACTCAAGCATCAGAGGAGGCAGCAGGCAGGTCCTCACACCCGGGCCACGCTCCTGCTCCAGCCCCTTCTCCATCTCCAGCCGCGACACACACTCTGTTTGGCGAAATGCCCCAAGCAGCCGCTCTGCAAGGCTTCACCGCCACATACAGCATGGCTTAAACTCAGCTCCGTGGGGACAGTTCTCCCAAAGGAGGAAACGCATCTGTGACAGTTCCAGCCGCGGTGCTGGGCAGGGGTTTCACACTCATCCCATGCCCCTCCCAGCGCTCCCGATGCACTTTTCCTTTTCCCATGGGCAAGCCTGGCATCTTCCTCCCCCTGGCGTCTGCCAAGGCAGCCCAACAGCCTTCTTAGCATTCAGCACTCATTGCCCGGGAGAAATTGTGGCTGCTGAGGAGCCAAACTCAGCGGCTGCAAGGATGTCGGTCCGGCATCCCCCCCATCCCGGACTGTCGTATGATTTCTCCTAAGGGCTAAGCGCTCACAGGAATCACTTCTCCAAGCTGATCCATTGCCGATAAGCCTATTGCCGGCTCTCCAGCGTGAAGACCAAAGAAGAGTTTTCCCTTCCCAGTGGGATTTTCTGCTTTGAATGCCAGAGGAAGGACGAAGCCACCGGCCTGGCACTCTTTGCAGGTGAGATGCTTTGGAGGCCCCTCTCCCCCGTCGTGTGTTTGGACACAACGGAGCTTTTCAGGTTGAGTCTGGGTTGCTTTGGCCTCCTTCCTTGGTTCCAGGGTAAGTTTTGCTTCCTTGTTGACAAAAAATGGGTTGTACCTCTCTGCAAGGCAAAGGGCACAGGCGGGACGTGTTGCGGGGCCATGGGACGCAATGGCCTCGCTAGAGCATCTGATTTCCCCAGTGGTTGTGCTGAGGACTCTTAAGGGTCTCCAAGCTGCAGTAGCGTAGGAGAGGTGATACCACCACCATCCCGTCGTTGCTGTCCAAGGGGCTGCAAGGAAGGTCTTCGCCAGCACCATCTAGCACCCTGGCTCTGTCTGGTGTACTTTAGGGGGCACCAGTGTAGAGGTAGCCCAAGCCCTGGCATGGGGAAGGGGATGAGGATGTGCGTGGGCCCCCTCAGCCCAATCTTCCTGACAGGTCACCCAGTACTTCTCGGGCAGATAGGCACTGGGCTCCATGGCGTTCTTGTAGGTGAACTCCTGCGCCGCAGCCTTCAGCAGCTTCTCCTGCTGGCCTGGGCTCATGGGGCTCGACACCAGCAGCATTGCAAATCCCTAGAGGCAGCAGAGAGCGGGATGGAGAGCCGGGCGCGTGGCAGTGCCCGCCTTTGCGACCATCCCAGCAAAGCTGATTACGGGCTGGGCTCTGACTCAGGGCTGCCCTTCTCTGTGCCTGGGTCACTACTGCAGCAGCACCATTTATACCTCAAACCTTCCCATTTGCCCCAAAATGGGGCAGGGCATCACCAGCTGCTCACCTGCAGCATCCACCAGGCCTGCAGGCACCTGCAGAGCTGGGCTGCCCCTAGAGGGGGTTAGAGGGGGAGGGACACATCCCTGGGGCAGGAACAGGTGACCAGGCTCAGGACTGGGGATAGGACTAGTTGGGGGGTGACATTAAGCACCTTGTCTCCCACAGTGTTTGGGAAAGGCCTATTTCCAGGCACAAACAGTCCTGGAGGTTCCTGCAGAGTGTTGATGATAACTTTTTGATACAGGTTGTGGAGGGGCCGAGGGGGAAAGGCGGGCTACTGGACCTCATACTAACAAATAGAGAGGGTCTTGCAGGAGATGTGAGGGTGGGGGATAGCCTCGGCTGCAGTGACCATGCGCTGGTGGAGTTCAGGATCCAACGAGGAGGAGGCAGGGCTGTAAGTAGCCTTGCAACAATGGACTTCAGGAGGGCCAACTTTGGCCTCTTCAGAAACCTCCTCGAAAGAATCCCATGGGCTAGAGCCCTAGAAGGAAGGGGGGCCCAAGAGAGCTGGCTAGTCTTCAAGCGTCACGTCCACTGTGCCCAGCAACAGTGCATCCCTGTGCGTAGGAAGTCAGGCAGAGGGGGCAAGAGACCTGCGTGGATGAGCAAGGAGCTGGCGGCAATGCTCAAGCAGAAGAAGGCGGTATACAGAATGTGGAAGAAAGGACAGCCCCCCTGGGAAAAATACAGGAGCGTAGTCAGGGAATGCAGAGATGCAACTAGGAAAGCTAAGGCGCAGCTGGAACGCAGCCTGACAAGGGATGTTAAAAATAACAAGAAAAACTTCTATAAATATATTAACAGTAAAAGGAAGATCAGGGGGAATGTGGGTCCTCTAGTGAATGGGATGGGCACCCTGGTTACGAAGAACACAGAAAAAGCAGAGTTGCTGAATGCCTTCTTTGCTTCGGTATTTACCAAGGGCAGCCCTGTAGAGTCCCAGGCCCTAGCGACAAGAGAAGAAGCCGTAAGAAAGGAAGACTTGCCCTGGGTGGAGGAAGATTGGGTCAGAGAGCACCTAAGGCACCTCGATACCAACAAATCCATGGGCCCTGATGGGATGCACCCCAGAGTTCTGCGTGAGCTGGCAGATGTCATAGCCAAGCCCCTCTCCATCATCTTTGAAAGATCCTGGAGAACGGGGGAGGTGCCGGAGGACTGGAAGAAGGCCAATGTCACGCCAGCCTAGCATCATGGTGCAGAGCCAGATCAGAGTTACTGGGGATCAGTCAACCCCTATCACAGACAGCAGGCAGTATCTCTGCTTTTTAAGAGAGCAAAACTCCCAAGATAACAAACAATTCCCTTTTTTTTTCATTTTGTTGCTACATTTGAGATTCCAGGTTCATGAAAGGGACTCATTGAAATAAACCCCTCGAGTGCTTCGAGGTTCACTCAGTCCCAGATATGCAGTTTTGCAGGTCAGCAGCTCAGAGGTTTTCAGCAAGCTCCCTGGACCAAAGGGTTACAACTATTTGGGCTACATAGTTAGGATGTTTATTCCCTAAAGATAAAGTGCAGACTGGTAGCTGTGACCATAAACCCGTTTACTCTCCTTTCCCTGTAGCCTCTCAGTTATTCAGCTACCTCGCAATTTGCACTGCAGCCAGGTCAAAGGAGAGGTTTGCACTCACACAGACTTCACTTCTGCTCATCTAGTGTTCTTTTTCTGCACCTCAAAATTCTGCTGATTACAATAAATCCAGGGAATTAGATCTCTCTTCCTAAAAGCTCTGGACACTGTGTACATGTTTCCCAGTGCTGGTGGGAGGTGAGGAGAGGTGCGCATCTTGTAGAGGTCCCAGCTGGCCAGGAACTGGAGATGGCACCATGGTGAGATGCCAGGACAGCACCACCACCACAGAGATCATGCTTTCTCTTTGCTCTAATAAAGATCTTTGTCCACTGTTAGAAATAAAGGTGGTTCTTCACTGTTGCTGCACTAGGAAATGAAGCAGCGCCAAGGATTGTTCCCCAGCAAACTTCTTTTCCTTCGCAATGGAATGACCTTGGAGCCATCGCGCAGTCAGATATTGCGTTTCAGCTAGGACAGTGATAAAAACCCCGACCGTTTTACAAGAAAGGAAATTATATGCCCCATATCTGGCAATGCTCCAGGCAAGCTGGAAGGGCAGAAAGCAAACACAGACTTTGCCCCACAGATGACACCCTCTCCCCAGCCCCCTCCTCTCATTCTGCCAGGGGCTGCACTGCTGCAGCAGGACAGAAGAGTTTGCTCTTCCCAGGTCTTGGAGGGTTCTGTTTCATAATAAAATCCTGGAATTGCCTAATTCTGATGGTGGTTTCTTCAGAAATCCCCCACCAGCAGGAAGAGGGCTGAAGTGCCTTCTAAAGAAGCAGTAAGGTATAATGTGCTCAGGCATGAGCAGGATCAGTGTCTGGACAGGCAGATAGAAGACTGATGAAATCAGAGGTCACCCAAAGCATCGTGAGCAGAAGAGGCAGAAAGGCCAAACTGATACCTCCCCTTCCCCTGGACACCTTCCCAGTCTCAAGTGATTTTCGACTCAGGGGATTTCCTGGTGTTGACATGTTTAAGTCTTCAGTGTCGCAGTGGATCTGCTTGCTCTGCTTGTGTAGGCTCCCCCTCACACATGCCTGTGAGAGCATCTGTAACAACTTCCAGGACCACCGTTTGTGCGCAGGGCCACCTCCTCCTGCTTGTGACCCTCTCCTTGGCACCTCATGTCCTCTCTGGGAAGCCTCTGAGCAGTCAATCCCTGCTCATCCTCTCTGGCTTTCAAAGACCTGCACCCCTCAGGTATCCTTTTCCCACACCAGCACATCCCTGGTAGCAGAGCAGGCTGCTCTCTGCTTTGCTCTTCTCCTAGCAGCTGAGTCACTGCAGAGCCCTGAGCCCATTTTCCTGGGATAATCTCTGACAGATCCCAGCTTCCTCTCCTGATTTGCAATGGGCAGCTCAGAGCCAGGAGTTTCTCATGAGAGTCCGGGACTGGTTTTCCTCATGTGCACTGGGTTTGTGGTCTGCACTGACCTCCTTTGCCCATTTATTACCCCACTGCTCAGGCTCACACAACACTTCTGCAACTCGCCCCTATCCTAAACATCCCCATTGCTGGTCAACTGAAAGCAAGATATTCCTCAAGAAAACAGCAAGGACCAGAAAAAGTACAAGCCAGTATGGTTGCTGGAAGCAGCATCTGGGAATGATTCCTCACAGAGCCATGTTGCTGAAAAGTAATCTGAGTGCAGATCAAGAAGTATTTGCAATCAGGTACTTGCTCTGACAAACCAGTCACTAACTAGTTCCTGGCAGTTAATAAGTAAGATGGAAATAGTTGACATAAGAACAACTGCCAATTGCCAGAGCTGCTCACCTGCCTCTAGTTCTGCTTATTCTGATGGACCAGACTTCACCCCATCACAGTGCAGCTATTTTTTTTTGAAGGCCCACCTTCCCATTGTATCCAATGGGACAATTTTCTCAGTCAAAATTCTGTAAAGGCAAAACAAACTCTCCTTTTGGAACACCTGACTCTGCTCTTCTTACTTGACAAACAGCCTTTTGACTGTTCAGACCTCTTTATGACCCAAATTCAGGAAGTTCCCCAAAACAGCTATGAGAAGAGCAATAGTGTAAAATCTTTGTCAATTTACCAAGCTCTTCTTAAATTGAGCCCTTCATTCATGCTTTGCTGACTGTTGTGAGTCAGACCTTCACCTGTGTAAACATGCAGGATTTCAATGGACTTATGATGATTTGAACAATCTCCAGATTTAGACAATAATTACAGTATTTTCTTCATCCCAATATCATGGCAAAATGAGGCATTTATAGAAAAGGGGACTGGGCTTATGGTGCCTCATGTGTCATGCCTGGTGCCACCATGGACATTCAGCCATGATGCTTTTACTGTTGTAGGAACAGGGGAAAAGCAAGAGGCAAAGGGAATAAAAGAGTACAGTCGCTCCAGTGCTAGGACACAGGAGTGTTGTAGCTACCTTCAGGACTTCAGAGACCCTTATGTGGTTCCACAGCTCACCCTCAGATGCAGGCCTTGCAGATGTCTGACTTTGTGTGATGGCTACCACTATGGTTGTCCATCTTTCTCCCATCTGTCCCTGCAATGGGATAGGTCCTGCACCCTACTTTGATGTAAAGGAGGTACATGACCAACTCAAGGGATGGATTAGGAGCTCCTTATCTCAGCAAAGATCACATCATTGTTGCTGAGGTGGCACTAAATTAAACCATAGTTGCTTTGCAAAACTTATGAGAGGGCCTTAGTAAACCTTCCACTGACATTGTGGAAGGATCACCAGCTACTGAGAAAGAAATTGTGTTTGGCATGTGTCCAGTTTTCTGACTACCACTGCAACTTAGTTACAGTGCCGAGTGGGCTTCCTCATGAATGAGAAATGCTACCCAAAAGCATATTGCACCAAGCTCCCTCTGCACAGGGAATCCTCCTACTTTAACTGGGCAGCCTCTCTCCTTCTGCCACATCTCCTAGGTTCTGTCTAGTTCTGACCCTCTGCGGAAGTGAAATCAGTCTGTCAGGCCCCTGAGCGCACAGAAACAACTTACCCCTGTTCAGAAGACACATTTGACTGCTTTTTTGCTTATAGAAGTATGTGGCAACTTCAGGCCACTGTGTAAAATTATGGAGAGCCTCAGGTTTGGAGTGCAGAGTTAGAAGGACAGGTTATATGGACCATGGCCTTCATAGTCCATGGTGATGTGCAAGACAAGGATGGAGCAGTGAGGGCATGCACATGGCTGGTGGGAAGATTAAGGAAGAAGAAGAGACGGGATAGAGGAACATAGAGCAAGAAGCTGCCAGGATGATGGCATCCAAGAATCCCCTCTGGGAGCACTCCTGGGTCCAGGAGATCTCCAGTGAAGCAGTCTGCCTGGAAGGTGCTCAACCACCCCGCATGGGCACCTGCCTTCGAGCACGGGTAGAAGCAGGAAAGGGTAAACCCCTGACTATGATTTAGCAGTCATGCTCACCCTGCAGAAAATAATTTTTAAAAAGCTCTTGGCAAGAGAAATTGAGCTAATTAAGGTATTTTGTGAAGACACAAAATGTATGGGAGAGCAAAAGAAGCCAAAGCCAACAGCAAGGTTCCTGGATGACATGTTTTTGGAACCCATACTTGCTTGGCTCTGACTTACCCCTTACCTCCACAGAGCCTTTAAAGGGAGGGACCTGACCCCAAACAACTCATCAAATGGCCTTGATCAAGTTATCATAGTCACTGCTTAGAAACAACAGAAACATTCCCAGCCATGCTGGGCTTACTGGCAACCAAGGCTTTCCTGGTGGTTTTACCTTAATTAGGAAGGTTGCATGAGTTCTGCTCCTAATCCTGCAAGGAACAGCATGTCCCAGGGGTGCTCATGGCACAGACAGACAAGGGGCTATATTTGCTTGTTTTCCTTTCTCATAACTGGGCAGAGTGACAGCATCATAGGAGAGGCCAGCTGGCATCAAGGACCTTTGCTAGAAGTTGTTTATTTTGTTCCTAAAAATATGAAGAGGCCAAAATGTTCAGCATGAGCAGCTGAAAGGCATTTTTCAGAGACACTGAACTCAGATTCTCAAATCTACAGGAGAGTTTCTTTCCAGCTCAGTTGGATACCACACACTGCTTGCTCCAGGTTAGCATTTCCCAAATCTTAGGGGTGATGACGGTATTTACAGGGGTGCTGAGTGTTGGCGCTGGACATGCTTGGAAGTGTTGGGAAGAAAGGTCCTTCATGAATACAGATTCTCGGTGTCTGATGTATATCCCAAAGTAAATCTGCTTCAGCTTGCTTTGTGCCTGTACCCACCTATGGTTGTGTGAGGCATGACCAGCGGTTTCTGTCAGTCATCCGTATTTAAGCACACCTAATTAGATAGTAACTTCTAGGGAATGGGGAATTTGTATAGCAGACACAGGCTCATATCTTGGCAAGTAGCATCCCTGGGAAATTCACATGCTGACATCAAGCCTCATGGACAGATCAATGTCACAAGAGCTGTCAGCAGGGAGCTGTCAGTGAGCTAAAAGTTCAGAGGTGAAGGGTTATAGCCCCAGCTCTGCTGCCAGCTTCTCGCATAATGTTGAACCAAGCAATGTTTAGCTAGACCAACACAATGTGAAGATAAAATTCTATTAATAGTTTGGTGCCACATGATACTGATGAGTGATACAAAACTCAAAGAAAAGCCCTTCTGTTGCAGTCCTCATGTTGCAGTGTTAAGCTTCCTCAGCTCACATGGATTTCCAGCACAGACAGGCTACCTTGGTTTTTCAGTGGGATGAATCTCTAAAAACAGACATTTTTTTTTGAACTTCTAAGATGAATGTAAACTATTGCATAAAGTTTAATAAACAAATAAAAGGATTGCAACAACTGTGATCTTCAAAAGGCATCCAATAGAAACAGTTTTCTGCTGTAACAGAGAACAAAGTTAGATGCACAGATGAATGTGAGAGAAATCTATACTGTTTTTGTGAAGGGAACACCAGGCTCATCAACAATGACATAAATCAGCTCCTATATGTTGTGAGCTGATCTGGATCTGGTGCTTGGATTTGCAAAAGACTTTTGATAAGATTCATCCACCAGGGACTCAGTTCTCATAATAAGAGAGAGATTTCTCTGATGGGTTGGTAAGTGGTTAAAGATTAAAACAACAATAACAACAACAATAAAAACACACAAAGAGAACAAATAAATAGACAATAAATAGACAACAGCAGGAAGATGTCAGCAGGTGCCTATATAAATCAGCGCTGTTTGACAGTAATCTTGAAAAAAGGTGTGAATAATGAAGTAATGATGCTCATGGCTCAAAATTATTCAGAATAATCAAACAAAAGTTGACTGTGCAGACCTGCAAAAGGATCTCATGACACTGATTGAACAGCAAAACAGTCCTTCTCCACGGACACCCCCTTGTCGTGGGGGAGAAGC